>JBAMBJ010003667.1:0-25771 GCA_037043495.1 Drosophila recens | reverse complement strand
TTAAGAATATGTTCAAAATCCAATGCTTAAATGTTATGCCAAATTTAACTTGTGGTTACAATAATTATTTAATATTGAAAGCAACTCTCTTGTTCAGCTGCTTTCTAAAAGATCTTGTTGAAAACGACTATAATAAGTAGATGCGACATAAATTTCTATAGTCAACTAAACAAAAAGAATAATAATAAATAGATAGTAAGAGACGGAGAGTGGTAAAAAGGAAGAGAGAGAGAGAGAAATCTCAAACCAAATTGTTCAGCACGCAAATATTCAATAAATAATGCATGGCAAGAGCCAAACACACAAATTCTCGAGTGCCAACCGCTAACATTGAAATTTCTCTATATTTTTTTTCTTTTTTGTTTTGTTCACTCATTTCAACACCTTTGCACAACAACCAACAACGTTGACAACAACCAACAACAACAACAACCAACAACAACAACAACAACATAACTGACACACAAAATTGGAATGTGCATTGAAAATGCTAACAAAACGAAATGTTGAACAACAACAACAACAATTTGCGCCCCTTTGCTGTGGCCAATGCCAATTGCCAAAACGCAATCCCAATGACCATTTTCCCATTGACCATTTTCCTCATTTTCCCTCCATTTTGCCCCATTTCCCATTTGGGCTGGCCATGGTCATAAAATCACTGAAATTCTCCAGTGAAATTATGGCGCTTATAAAACATTTGCTGGTCGCCTGCCTGCTCAGGGAATATAACAACAAGCAGGAGAAGAAGGAGGTAGAGAAAGGGATGGAGCAAGCGGAAACGGAAGCGGAGAGTCGAGGCCAAATCCACGTGGCTGCTTTTGGGTGTGGCATGAAGACAAAAGCAACAGAAGCTACAGAAATTGGCGCGGCTAATGTTGATGCTGAGGCGAAAGAGAAGGAGGAGGAGAAAGAGAAGGGCGAAAGCGAGGCGGCAATAGTTGTTGAGTTTGTCAAAGCTGTTGCTGGTCAGCCGCAGAGACGCTCGACGACAACAGCTGAAAAAACGACCCAAAGGTACACAAAGCGTTGCCGTATAGTAACAACAACAACAACAACAACAACAGCACCAACAACAACAAGCGATGCAACCAAGACAACAACGTGCTGTGAAAGCACAAGCAGCTTGTCAACGAATGTGAATGTGAATGCGAATGTGAATGTGAATGTGGCAATGCCAACGGCAACGGCAACTCGAACGGAAACGGAAACGGCAACACTGACAACGATGGCGACACCGACTTTGTCTCCCTCTCCCTCTCACACACTGCCGCCATCGCTGTCTCTGTCTCTGTCTCCGACTGCGACTGCGACTTCAACTCGAGCACAGATCAACAAAGCGGAAATATTTCACTTACCAAAAAATTGTGTGCTGCAAAAAATTTTGCATTTGCAATTGTTGGTTAAGGTAAGTAAAGCAACTTTTTTAGCTGGCTATCATCATTCTTCCATTCTCCCATTCTTTGCTCTGTGTCGCCACTTTGTTTATTTTGCTTTTTATTTATTTTTTTTTTGTATCGAGGCCGGGACAGAAAGTTGGTGAAATCCCCAAACTCCCCAAGTTACTCTTTTTTTTTTTTTTAGATTTTTTCGTTATTTTTGTTTTTTTGCCAGCTCTTCTTTGGCATTTGATGGCCATCAGTTGATTTCGTTTTCTATTTTCCATTTTGCATACACTTGCTGAGAGTATCATAAATTTGTCAGTTTATTTGTCTTACTACTCTAACATATTTAGGGTATTCAGAAACTATGATATTTGTGTTATGTGGCAAAGTGATAACACTGTAGCTAGTGAGTGACCTTTTTAAGTTTCTGTTGTCGTATTTATGATAAATCCCCAGTTCAATGATTTTGATTTCAATGAACAGCTGTTTTGTATAAAGCAAGCATTCTCATTATTTCGTTTACGCTCATGCGTTTGGTGTCACCGTCTTTTACTCTTGTCTCTTTTAATGCTTTTGCCACTTAAAAAAATCCATTTTAATAATTTAAAATAATTTGCATCTCTATATTTAAATTTAAAATCTGTCCAAGGAACAATCACTAAAATTTTAATTTGTGGGATTCGAACCCTAGTTATTTAACTGAAAATTCGAATTCTGACAGGTCGGCGACTCTAACCGTAGAGCCACAGGACCAAGAAAACTGATTTACTTTTACAACCAATATCAATACCAACCTCAGTGTGACCTTATTTCGTTAGATACATTTAACAGTCTGGCAGCCTTTCTCCTTTTGAAATTTTGTCTCAATACGACGAATTTTGTATACATATCCCAGGGCATGTTTGGTGTGATATACTTTTTTCTGTGTGTTTGTTGTCATTACAACATATAACACTTTGCCACATAACACAAATATTAGAGTTTCTGAATACCCTAATTATAAATTTAAAATGAATCTTTTCTTTAATTTGAAGGGAATATAAAAGTAATGTGTATGCTGAACTGTTAATTAATTTTTTAAGTTGAACTAAATATTATCATGTTTAAATTTAAATGTATTAAATCTGAATGAACCAATAAAATTGTAGTGATTCAAATAAAATGGAAAACACATTTAAGGCGATTTAAATTTGGCCAAATTCTCAGAAAAGTATTGAATAAAAAAAATTGTTCTTACAAAAAAAATAAAGTGCATCTCTCACATATATTCTTTATTTTATTTATTGCTTCTATTATCATAAACCTTTGTGTTTTTTAGAGTACAAATAAATTACACACAAATGTGTTTTCTTTTTGTTATTAAAACATATTTAAACTTTAGTCAAAATATACTTATTTTGTTCTTACTTATTCAGGTCAAGTTTTGACAATATCCTAATTTTTCTATTTTTATTTCATTTATTTTTAAGTCAAATCAAAAGACATACACATTAATTTTTACCTGATTTAGGGTATTTAGATCTCGGCTTGCCACATCTATCAATTCTTTCTTGAGCGTATTTCATTTTTGTTGCTCTCGTGCCACAGTTGGTGGCACACAAAGGCAACTATAGTACATTGAGCTACCTGGTTGATGTTTCAACAATGCTTCAAGTGAGTGCCTCGTGCTAAAAGCCAAAAAGAAATGAAATTGAAAGGGCAGCTAAACGGCAAACGGTAAACGGAGAGTGTCTCCGCCAGGTGACTTCACTGCCGGTCAGTGGTGCTCTTTAGTGGTTCCAATGGCTGAGGTGGATGGATGGATGGGTGGGTGTTTGATGGTGCAGCACAGTGGTGAAAAAATAACTAGATTAGCTTATATTAATTAAGACTTTCGAAAGCAGCGACAATATCATTTTGCTTGTTATTGTTTTTTAATTGATTTATTATTTAAAAATAATTTATTTATCAAATTAATGTTAACTTAAACCAGTCGACAGAAGGAAATTATTTGAATTTTAATATTAGAAAATTAGATTTAAGTTTTAATTTATTATATTTTCTGTGTTTGAATTTTTAATACAGAAAAGATAAAACTAAGGCTGGGGGTGCTCAAAAATTTAATTTAATTTTAATATTTATTTATTTGTTTAACATCATATTTAATATTTTATTTTAATTCAACAGCGTTATGTTCCTTAATTTATTTTAGTTTTTAAAAGTTCATTTAGTCAACTGTCGAAAAATAAAGAAATAAGCTAATCTAGGCTTTTTTGCCCACTGTGTACAGTGGGGATTTGCACTGGACTCGTTCACTTGGACGCCAGCCAAGTGGCTTTGCCACTTTGTGTGTCAAAAGATTGGACTGTATTCCTTTCTCTTTCTCTCTCACTCACTCTCACTCTCTGTCTTTCTCTTTATTCCTTTTGCCTGTCTGTCACTAACTTTGCAAACGTTTTTCTTTGCAATTTCAGCGGCATTTTCATTACATGTGGCAAACGGGGCAGGCTAAGCATGCCACGCCTACTTATGCGGCACTACGAGGGCTGCTTAGCAGCTGTCAACAGAATCCGGATGTGATTTTAAGTTTGGATTCGGATTCAGCTGCAGATAATACGGTGGATCAGCTGACGGCAGAGCAGGCTTACATGTTGGGCGCCACGGCACTTGATTGTTCCATAATGTTGACATTTCAGGAAGTACGCTGCCACAGCAAACACAACAGGTACGCAAACACACACACACACACTCACAGATGCACAGAGCGAAATTCAGCTAATCAGTGTTAAATTTTGCAGCTTATTGCAGCCTTGGCTCGTCACATTGCAAGGACGTCAGTTCCTCACCAAGCTCACAGTTTTAGATCTCGATCCCAAGCCGGATAGTCACTTTCACAAGTTCGTGAAACAGATGAGGCAAATTGAAAAGTGCTGCCGAGCATTAAATTAATTAATAAAGTCTATGGCAAAAACGTCTAAGCAACAACTTTCTCTTTGAATCTACTGCGCACAAAACTATGCTATAGTTTTTGCTCTGCTGTTAGGCCCTGTACTTGAAGAGTACAAAAAGTATACATAAAGTAGATTTTAAACTTAAGTTTAGTTTATTAAGTAACTTAAATTAAAATACAAAAGTATATATATTCTTGATCAGCATTGTGTTAAGTTTTTTAATTTATTTTATTTAGGCAAAAATAGCAAATTATAAGAACAATTTTATAGTCATTACATTGAGTAATAAAAAAAATATATTTGCATTTCAGTTTGTAAAAAAAGAAGCCAACAAAATAGTTTAAAAACAAAAGATTAAAAATTTACTAAATATATATCCTTTATTTGAGAAATGTTGACTCCATGGGCTTTAATCTATCTTTAACTATATCAAAGCTTAACCGATTTTCATGAGAAGTATTATATTTTTCATAATATTAACCCTACTTTAAGTTTGCATTTATATTTTGTGCTTCTAATAAAAAAATTTCTTTTAGAAAATTTGTTGAATTTTCGAATATTTTCAATAATTTTAAAAGTAACATTTTTTATTTTACTCGACTTAAGGTGATAAAACGTGAACTTGAACTTTTTTTCTATTAAATCTAAGCCAAAAGCTTTTAAGTCTTGAAAAGTCTTTAAGTCTTGACTGATATGTTCAATAAAATATAGAAAATAAAAATACTTGAAAATTGGATTTATCTAGCGTTCAACATCATTAACTTTGCCAACAAAATAGGTGCAGGGTCTCTCACAGTGTGGTACACTCGATGGCAGTCTTTTCCAGCCAGTTTTTTCTGCACTCTGGCTTGTTTGTGTGCAGTGCGTGTGGTGTTGGTTTTTTAGCTGTTTCGCCGCACCTCTAAAAGCGTTTTTGCCGCTCGCCTTTTCGGTGTCGAACAGCGGCAAACAGACCACACACACACAAGCACAAACACTCACACACACAGAACAGCAGGCGAGGGCGAATCGAGAGAGAAAAAAAAAGGGAAAAAGAATAGCGAAAGTAGCAAAACTGACAACAACGTGAACACTCCTTAATTAATTTCCATTTCCATGCGAATGCGGCCAGGACAAGCTGGAGCCACAAAAGGCGCCGCAGGATATGTCAGTCGCAACTGAGCTCGACCTGAAAATGAAAATGAAACTGAAAATGTAACAGCAACTGAAACAGGGCTAAAACAGGGCTGGTCCCCATGTCCCCGTGTCCATATGTCCACATGTCCTTCTGTCTATGTCCATGCTGGGCAAACCTCTATGCAAAGCTAGTTCGCTGTGTGTTTTGCCAGTCGCGAAGCGTTTGTAGAACACAACAGTTGGCCGAGTTTTTGGCCTAAAGACTCAAAACTGGTAACTGAAAACTGAACGTGGTCGTTAACGCGAACGTGAAAGGGATCTCGACCTGTACCTGAACCTGAACCTGCATAAACAAACGCACAATTGGATAAGCGATGGGCAACAAAGTTGTGACATTCACCGAACAGCAATTGGACGACTATCAGGTGAGAGGCATTCTCTCTCTCTCTCTCGCTCTCGGTCTCTCAACTTATTACTTTTAATTTATGACATCTTAGCTTAGACTCTGCATGTTTCTAAAACCTTTATACTAATTAACTTGGCTAGTATTTAATATGTTTAAACCTTCCCTGCCGGAAAAAATAGCTTGCACTAGTTATAAAATATTGATATTTAGAATCAATTAATTAATTAATAAACAAACTTATTAATATTATTAAAGTATTTCTCACAATCCAATCATTTAATAAAATGTGGAACAAGTTTATTTGTCTTTATAAGTATTTATTTTATTTTTTTGAATTTAATTAACCTAGAAAATCATAATCAAACAAATTGTGATAGAATTTCTTGGCAACATCAAAGCTAACATTTCATTATTGCCACATTTGTTGTACTTTTTTTTAAAACAACTTTTTGGCTAATTGAAAATAAAGAATACACAAAGCAATTGTCAGTTTCAGATATATAAACAACGAATCGCAATAAAAAATAATTAAGTCAATGTTGTATGCTCATGATTTTCTGTTTTTGATTTGTTTTGTTGAATTTGATCAATATTTCAATTCATAATATTAGCCTTTAATAATACATATAAATTTAAATTTATGATTACTTCAATTGATTACTAATTGAGCTAACAATATATTAATAAATACATATCATTTTCATTCTTTAAAATGCCAAATAAAAGGATTGCACGTTCTTTACACGCAAGGAGATATTGCGGTAAGTTTATGTTCCATATATTCCACTGGGCGTATACGTAATTTTGTTGTTGTTTCTTTAATATAATAAGCAAAACTATTTTCTTTTCATATGAGTTGAGTTGAGTTGAGCTGAGCAAAGGGAATGGAATGAAATGGCGCCATTGTTTGCCGCATCCTTTTGTTTGGGCACACACAATCACACAGATAAAGAGAAATCCCTCCAACAAGTACACAGAAAAAAAAACTCTGAAAATGCGGAATAAAAATAATTAGAAGTTACTTTGAAGATATTTTGAATCTTAAAAAAAACCTGCTAAAATCAAAAATTTGTAACTTGAATTTAGGAGTAATTATTTTTTCTTTTTTTAATTTTTTTCCTGTGTATTTTCTGTCATTTGTAGTGTGCATAAACGGTTTCGTGAGCTGCGTCCGGATTTGGTGCCACGCCAAATGACCGAGGGTCAGACGTCGAGTGTCAAAATTCCACGCGAATGCATTGAGAAGATGCCCGAGTTGCGTGAGAATCCATTTCGGCGACGTATCTGTAAGTACAACAACAACAGCGACAACAACAAACACGACAGATTCATAAACAAAACAATTTCCCAAAAATATATATTATTTTGCAAAATGCCTCGCCCCCACACACACACACACGCACACTCAGGCGAGGCATTCTCACGCGATGGCCTGGGTAATTTATCCTTCGAGGACTTCTTGGATGCTCTCTCCGTGTTTAGCGAACAGGCGCCTAGAGATATTAAAGTCTTCTACGCCTTTAAAATTTATGGTAAGTTCAAGTTGTTTGTTCTTTCAATGCTCATACCCTGTATCTGCTGTCAAATGGGTATTATTATAAATTTGTGCTAGGCTGAAGGAGATGCAGCATTGTTTATCGGGCGGTTAGAGCTAGAGCTACCAAATTTGATATGAAGATGCTACGTATTAGTAAAATTAAATATTCCCTCTTTTTTTATTAACACTTATTTTTCCTTCATATACTTTTTATCTGAAATTAAAACTACAAAAACAAAATTTAAATTTTTTTAAAAATCAATTTATATTATTTTAAATTTGCTTAGAAATGTGTAGTGTAAATTAAAACTGTTGTATACATATTAATTGCGTCATTTTTTTATTATTCATATTTAAAAATCACAGTTGTTTATTTATTTTAAATAAAAATCTAAAAATAAATTTGATCTGTTGCGATTCATATTTAAAAAACTATAATCAAAAACAGGCCCTGCATAAAACCAGACGGTTTTTAGTGCTAGGGTATCTTTTAGTCCATCACCTTAGAATGCAGCACTTTTACTAGTTGTTTGTTGTTGTGTTGCACGTTTTTGGCCAGAGTTTTCCGGGTTTTGTTTATGCATTTTCATTGTTGTTGCCTCCGTTGTTGTAATTGTTGTTGTTGCGCCAACTATTCTAGTTGTTGTTGTTGTAGTTGTTGCTGTTGTTGTTGGTTTGGCTTTTGTGTCTTTGGCATTTACATGGAACGCAATGCCATTTGCCATTTGCCGCGAATTGTGAGTCGTGGCTCGGTAATTTGTGGACCAGGTCCAAACCCAAGCCAAAGTAAAAGCAGAAGCCCATTGCCAGGACAACTGAATATTGTTGTTGTTGTTGTTGTTGCTGTTGTTGTCGTTGTTGCTGTTAGGGTTGTTGGTAGCACAGTTTTTGGGGCCACAGTTCAAGGACAGTCATAAATTCTAATAAGCATTTTAATTGAAATTTAAATTAGAATCTGGAAAAATTTCGCGCTTTCTCTTGCTGCCATTTCTATTCCCTTCCTCTCTCTCTCTCTCTGTAACTCTTAAATTGATTTGAGTACATTTTGGATTTACGACTGGCAACCAAATAAATGAATACACTCGCAATCGCAATAACAATTATGTGAATAATCATAGTGCACACAATTTCATTCACTCGAGTTTGTTTCCGATAACAATTCCAAGTTGAATTTCGAATTGTGTTAAAACATTTGCAAATACAAATTGCAATGCAAGCGAGTAAATTGAATCAACAACATTCAATTCAATTGTTTAAATCATGGCTTTGTTGAATAAATCAATTGTGTAAGTATTTGGTGCGTTTCAATACCGTTTATCGCATCGTTTTGATTTGATGAAACGTGTCCACTTGGAATGCCTTTAATTGCCGATTATGAATTCTTTTGTTTAACTCAATTAACAATTTGTTGATGATCAAAATTGTTGCCGATTACTTTGACCATTAAAATTGAATATATTAATATTTGAATGCGGTTAAGTTCAGCTTGGAAGCTGTTAATAATGATTTTATGTTAGAATTATTAGTAGCATTGACTATAGAATTAGATCTATCGGTATCATTAGCAATTATATTAGAAATATTATTGGCACTGTTAATATCTGTGACACTTTAAATTGATAAGCATAAGTATTAGCATTAGGATTATCATTGGCATTAGCTTTATTATTATCACTATCATTAGCTAAACATTAGCACTTGCATTAGTATTAGCATTATCATTATCATTATCATTAGCATTAGCATTAGCATTAGCATTAGCATTAGCATTAGCATTAGCATTAGCATTAGCATTAGCATTAGCATTAGCATTAGCATTAGCATTAGCATAACCTTTGTTAATATAAAGCAATTGCATAAGTCATTACATTACGCATAGCAATGGTGTTTGCATTGGCATTAGAATTAATAATATAATTTTTTTGCTTAATTATTTGAATTGTCATAATCATTAGCTTAACCTTTTTATTTATAATTTTCATCATAATCATTATTTTTTTTTATTGCATTATGGAATTGCATTATAATTAGCATTTTCATTGGTTTCGTAATGGTTAATTATAGATTTATAATTTGCATATGCATTAAATTTATGTTTCGAATGTGCAATGACAGTGACATTAACATTGATTACCACTGTTATTTACCACTGTCTTTTTCATTCAAATTTGTTTCAGCTTAAGGATTATCATTAGCATTTGTATGCATTAACTATATAATTAGCAATGACAACATAAATACTTTACTTTGTTATAATTCTAGGAATATGTTTAAGCAATTTCCTTGGTATTATCATTCGGGATTAGTATTTGAAATCCTTTTCTGTAGCTCTGGATATTTCTGCTTCTTCTTCTTGAGCTGTAGTTTAAGGATATTTTGCCTTCATCGTTTGCTATTCCATGCTAATATTTTGAGATGCCGAACACAACGCTGGCACTTTGTCGCAATGTGCTTTATTAGATTGTCACAAATTGAAGCATGCAACGAACAGACAACGAGCACGATGCGATTATGCACACACAAGGCACACACACACACACATAGAAAGAGAGAGAGAGACCGAGAGAGAGAGAGAGAGAGAGTTTTCTATAAGAAAATAGCCCGTAACTTAGTTTTGCACACATCAGTTGACTTTTATGCATGAAAATGTCAACTTTGATAATGCGACACACACACACACACACACACACTGAAATGCAAATGCAGTGCGAGTGTGTGTGTGTGTGTGTGTAGATACATATGTTGCGACTAGTACTTATGGCTGTCTGGTTGTCATGACTTTGCAGATTTCGATCAAGACGGCTTCATTGGGCACGCTGACCTCATGTCCTGCCTGACGACAATGACCAAAAACGAGCTGAGTCCCGAGGAGCATCAACAGATTGCCGACAAGGTAATCGAGGAAGCGGACGTCGATGGCGATGGCAAGCTATCAATTCTGGAGTTCGAGCATGTTATACTCCGTGCCCCCGACTTTCTCTCCACATTCCACATACGCATTTAAACACATTTTACACAGCGGGAAAAAACATATACAGAATTCTGGTACTAAACTAATTCTAAATGGAATCAAAAGTTCAATGATTTTTTTTATTTTAAACCCTGTTTGATAGACTTATTTAAGACATTTTTTTTATCTTATTCTTAATTGAGTTTTTGAATAAAATATTTGAGAATAATTTAAGTGAACTACTAATTTAAAAAATATAAGCTAAGATCAGTGTGACCAGTTTAGTTTATTTAATTGTACACTGCTAAAAAATAAAGATTAAATAAATTCAAGATTAAACAATAAATAAGAAAACAAAAAACATCATAAAAATCTCTGGACTCATTTTTTAAATGAAATTCAAATGGTAAAATCACAAAATTTAAATTTGATTCTAGAAATGTTTTTTTTTCAGTGGACACTTTTCTTTTGTGCAATTTATGCAGCATATTTAAGTACTCTGTGTGTAGTTTTATTATTGAATTGCTGTTAAGGCAACTGCAACAACTGCAACTGCTGCTGCTGTTGTTGTCATTGTTGTTGTTGTTGCCACTGTTGCAACTGTGGCTGCCACATCACATAAAAATGCCATCAGTGTGATTAAGTCTGGCCAATTGTCCTGACAATGTCCATGTCAAATGTCACTGAAGCAAACGAGCAGCAAACGTTATAAAATTTATAAGTTCCGTGTACTCATGTATGCATACACACACACACGCATACCTATATATGCATATGTGTTTGTGTGTGCCACAGCCTGTGCCCAAACCACAACAAAAACAACAACTGTTAATATGACTGAGAATAGGCTGAATATTACTTTTTGATACCCTGTAATTATTTTTAACAATAGCAGTTTTAACTTCAGGTATGCAGCAAAATAATTAACTGCACTGTATTAAGATGTTCTGTAATGACAGTAAAGTTACATTTGAATATCATGATACAATTGATCCCATAAGCATTAATAATAGAAAAAAATTATTGTGGAGTTTTATTTTATAAAATAATAACAAATAAAGAGAAACAAAGTGGTCTCTAATACCTAAATAGTCTTATAAACATTTATAGCTCTATTGAAATTATTTTGCCTTAAGATACCCTGTAATTAGTTAAAACATAAACATTTTAAGTTACTAAGTTTATATTTTATGAAAATCAGTCAAATGCTTAAAAAAAGGAGAATATTCAGCATGTTAAAAAATGGTTTTAAAAAGAAATAAAATCACCTTAATGGTTTTTTTATTTAAATAAATAGCTCTATCCGATGAGGTAAATAAATAAAAACCAATTCAATAAATAAAACTAACAAATTTATTTTTGAAAAATTAATTTAATTTGAAATATCTTTTTTTATCAATCAAATTACTAGACTTACCCAATATACCCTTACTTACTTTGCGTACAGGGTATGCATACATATATATGTGTGGCAGCTGCAGTCACAGCAGCCGTCAGCATACATACAGCGGACACTGTTTGTTGCAGTCTCTGCTGCTGACCCCAATTTCCCCAATCCCCAATCTCGAATCATGGCAAAGAAGCAGTCAATGCCATTGCATTGGATATTTGGCCACTCCCCTTCCGCCCATTTCCCCCCCCAAAAAATAACAGTATTCACTACATGCATATGCAGGCATGTTTGTGCATGTTCGTGCATGTGTGTGCGTGTGTCCGATGTCAAAGTTTTATCAATTTGCCAATTTTGGAGCTTAAAGTTGTTTGTGGCTGAAAATTCGTTTTGGCGTTTTTATTAGCCAGACCAAAAAGCTGATCACATGCAATTATTGTAATTGCTTTTTCAACTTTTTCAGCCCCCATTCAACTAATTTTTGTACCTGCCACGCCCCCTTCATGAACCCATAAACTTGATTTAGTTAATTGACTTGGCATTAAATGCAATTGCTGCATTATAATTAATTATTATTTGTCTAATAACTAAAATTGCTTGACTAGTGGATACCCTAGAAATTTCTCATTAACACGAACAGACAAGCAAACCAATATGCCCTTGTTGGTGTGACAATTACAGGGTATGCCAGCTAAATGAATTAATTTACACAATGATTTTTACACTGAAATCAGTTTTATTTTTCGTAGTTTTGTCATTTATCTGTTATTTAAATCACGTTCAATTCATATTTAATTTAGTTTACTAATTAATAATACGCATAATTACATACATATTAATATTATTTTGTTTTCGTTTTTAATTTGCATTTGTTTTTCGTTTTGTTTATGTTTAAATGTAGGCTTAAACATTAGAAGAAAGTCTATTACAAGTATTCCATTTAATTATGTATCTTTAGTATGTATGTATGTATATTCAAACTAAACCATCATCTAATTAATTAGTTAAGTAATTAATTAATTAATCGGTGCATTGACAACTGTTATCCTCTTCCTTTTTGCTTTATCTATTCCGTTTACTTTTATTATTCTTGCTATATTGCGAATTTGTTTTTATTTATGTTTTGTTTATTGCATTTAAACAATTAATGTTTACTTGTATGTGTGTAAGTAAGTATAGCAAAAGCAACTAAACAATAATGAGCTATACACAAAAACAACAACACTTAATTAATACAACTACAAATGCTTAAAACTAACACGATATACATATTCCTATATATATATATTTATATAGTATTTATTTATGTTATTATAATGCTCTTAAAACTAAGTCGAAGCATGCGAAATTTATGCAAAATTATTGTTATTGTTATTAATATAAATGTTTTTCGAATTTTCCATTTTTTATACAATTTTTTGTTCGACTTTTTGTTTCTTGTTTGCCTAAAAAACCTTTTACAATTTCGTATACAGTTATGTTTCAATCTAATATTATTAATATATTATTTTCATTATTATTTCTAATTAAGTTTTGCATATTTTAAGCAAGTTTTCATTTAATTTTTGTTCATTTTCATCAGCTTAATTTTAATACAATATTTAATATTTCTCAATAGTCGTACATTTATATAGTATATGGAGTTAGTTCTTCCTCTTCTACTAGTACATATGTCTTGCTCTAATGTCACTAAAAATAGCTCATTGAATTTGAGTTGCTTTTTAAGTTCTCATCTCGTATACATGGTTTACATTTCATTATAGTCTTTTATGTTTTAAATCTTCGCATGGACAATTTTTTGCAAAATAATAACAATGAAAAACTAAAGAAATCAAATTTCGAGTCGAATTCAACTCAATTTTTTGTGTTTAAACATAAATTTTACATTAAATCTTAACTTTAAACCTAACCTTAAGGTGACGCTCAAACTGTTGGTGGACTCTAAAACTCGTGAGTGCCGCAATTGGAAAAACCGTAATCCGAAAAGCTTTCAAAGCTTTTCAACAAATTTCAGTAGACCGAATTGTGGTGCTCGTAGTTGTTGTGGGCGGCGGCAGCGTGATGCAAATACGATGGTATTGCTGTCGCATTTAGTTCCGAGGCTCGCCGTCGCAGCGCTGCAATGCTGTGTCCTCGCCACACATCCTCGTCGGTGGCGCCATCTGGCGACTGCATGGCCTGATGACAGTGCGGCAGCAAGTTGCCGCTATCCTGTTGCTGTTGCTGCTGCTGCTGCTGTTGTTGTTGTTGCTGCTGCTGATGTTGCTGCTGCTGCTGCTGCTGCTGTTGTGTTGGTGTTGCTGACTGTTGCTGTTGCTGGTGTGTTACTTGCTGCTGCTGGTGAGTTTGCTGTTGCTGCTGTGGTTGGTGTGCCTGCTGCTGCTGCTGCTGATGATGTGGCTACGAAATGAATGTGGATGTTATGTGGATGTTAAACTACTGCTGTGGTTCGTGTCTCGACTAGAGTTACTCACCATGGGCTCGCCACTGAGCTCGTTCTGTGCGGCATTCGGCTGCGTCGACAGCGGCGGCGGCGTCACCGACGAGCAGCTGTTCATGTTGGGCGGTGTCGTGGCGCTCGGGGAGCCGCCCGGTCCGCAGCTCACCCCCCCGCCCACGCTGTGCTGGTACATCATCGAGTCGCCTGCAAAAAAACATACGCATATCATTTAAAATAACAATTGTTTGTTGATTTTTAGAAAAAAGAGAAAAACAAAATTTGTTTTCAAAAAATCTTATAAAAGATTTCATAAAATTCCATTTTAATTTAAATACTTCACAAAAAAGCGCAAACGTTTTTAAGGAAAGTTGAATTTAAATAGTTTATTTATTTATAAAAAAAATATTATGTAATAAATAAATGATTATAAAATTAGAATAATAAAAAACTTCAAAATTTACATTGAGTTTGTATAAATTAAAAATTATGTCAAATTAAAAATGAGCTCAAATGTGCTTAGAAAAATTTTTTATAAAACAAGGGCTAATTTTTTTTTAAAGAAACTTGAAATAAAACTAGTTAAATAAAATGATTAAACAATAAAAAATTTTAAAAAATAAATACAATAAAAAATAGCTTTAAATTAAAAATGAGTTTCTATTGTTTGTCAACTTTAGAATGTATACGAAAGGGCTTAAAGAACTTAAGATCAAAATACAAAAAAATTATTTTTCAGAATTAAAAGAAATATGTATCTAAAATTTTCTTATTCATTCAGATAACTTTTTTTTTTTTAGATTAAACTATTTTTTAGCTCGTAACTCTTAGTTTCAGATACCTAAAACATATTGAAGAAATCAACAACAACAAAAAAATGGACAAAATAAAACAAACTTCAAGTCAAACTGAAAACTGTAACAATGAAAACTTTGAAACGAAGAAGGAGAAGCAGATAAAGTGGCAGCAAGATCAAAACCTGTCTCCAAAATGTCAATTAGCACAACTATACGAAATCAAACAAAAAGCGACGAATACCTTTGGGTATTCCTGAAAATTAAAATTAAACGAATGTCTGTTAATTGAAGGAGCAAATACACAAAAAAAAAAATCGAATACGAATACGAAACCAAAGCGCTATAAATCTCTTTCTACATTTATTTATTTATTTATCTGCCGGCTACTGAACCAAAAATTTAACAAAAAAAAAATGAGAAAAAAATAAAGGTAACAAAAAAAGTGTTATGAATTCACAGAAATGAAAAGATTGTCGACTGGCGTCGTGTTTGTTCACTTGTCAGAAGAACTGGATTGTGTCGAGAAATCAAGAAAAGCAAAAATAAAAAAATTGTCATCTCAAATGGAAAGTTTTGTAAGCATGTGATTTGAATTGATGTTGGAGTGAGGGGAGGGGTTGATAAGAGGTGGTTGATAAGAGAGCCCTGACGCAATCACCTACCCAATGCATTTAGGCCATAATGCTGATAGCTGCCGGCCATGTTAATGCCCGAATTGAGGCCGCTATTCAGCGAGGACGAAAGCGGTGACGATTGATTTAGTTGGCCAAAACCTGATTGTGTTTTTGTGTTGCGTTTTTTTGTTTTTGTTGTCAGTCAGCCAGCAATGCAGCAAATTAGTAGCAATAGATACAGATGCAGTTATAGATACAGATACATTTAGTTGGAGTTAGAGTTTCAAAGTTGTTTGTAAAATTCACTCACCTGCCGTCATGGGATTCACGCCGACACTCCAGCGATCGCCGCCAAACATTCCCGTGCCACAGAGACCGTCGCCCATGGCGATGTTCGTGATGTTCGCCCCGAACGGTGGCAGCCCGTGTGAGGGCAAGAGGGCGCCAGGTGTGCGGAACACATTCGTGGTCTTCTTGCGCTTCTTCCACTTGGCGCGACGGTTCTGGAACCAAACCTGAATAACGATAAATTGCCCATTATTATTGAGAAAAATTTAATATGGTTTGATGATTATATTTAAAGGGATTTTTTATCGAAATGTTATATGTATATAAATAAATATATTTTCTAGATCTTTTACAGTATAAGCAGAGCTCTCCCTAATTTTTAATTAAATTCCCAGCTACAATTTAATATTACATATCTTGAAAATTGATTCACATTCCCTAAACAATATTTTTCCCTAACTTCTATTTTTGATCATATTTTTAAATATTTGTCATAAAATGCTAAAATGACTGTCGTTTCTATTATTTTTCCATCACTGTATAGACCAGAAAAAATTTTAAATAATAAATGAAAATTAATTAAAATAAGTTTTAAGCGTTGAAGTTAAATCGAAATATTTTTTTTAAGTTAATTTTTTTTGAATGCTAACTTTGTTCGAAGTTGGAAAATAATAATAAATATTCTGTATTAAAAAGTAGAATCTATTTTTTGTCTCTCTTTACATGCCTAGAATAGCCATTTGTATAATCTCAAGCTGTTGTAATTCTTAAGATAAAAATTCTTTAAGTTCGCTCACTTTATTTGCTTTCAGTTGCAGCTAATTAAAGTTGATGCAAGTTGAAGTCTTAAGCCCGCGTAGAAATTGCCTCTGTTTCTCTTTCACTCTCCTGCTCTCTCACACTATCTCTCTCTTTCATCGCTCATACATGTACATGTGTTGTCTGCTTGTTAAGCGAGTTCTCGTACATGGTCTTAATCGAGATCAATTACCGTCGTGACAGTCAAAACATGTCTCGACAAACACACACACACACACGCACACGCATAAATTCCATATGTAAATTCTTTATCTACATATATGACTACTCAGAGTTGGCTAAAAGCAAGCAACATTTTGGTCAACTGCCACTTGGTCAGCCAATAAATGCTTTTGTCTTGAATCGGCTGTCTAAAAGCCTTGGCCAAAATTGAGAAGGTGGTGTGGAGGTAGGGGTAGGGGTAGAGGAAGGGGGACAATGTCGGATGTGTTAGATTTTGAAATTGGCATTTCCATATGCATAAGAAGAAGAAGCAGCAGCAGCAGCAGCAAGGCGGCAGGATGTGTAGACATGTTGAGGTTTTGACATTTACATGCAGCACAAAACACACACACACACACACTCCCACACAAGTCTTTGATTGAGTTTGCAAAAAGTGTTGCCTACTTCTAGGAGCCGAAAATTTGCACAATGTTTTTAACTAGATTTTAATGCTTTCTCGCAAGATATAAACATGAAAAGAGAGAGAGAGGTAAGTGAGAGAGAGAGAGCGAGTGAGAGAGCGAGTGAGAGAGCGAGTGAGAGAGCGAGTGAGAGAGAGTGTTGGCTAATGAAGTTCGCTAGCTAGATGAATGAATGACTTGTGACATGAAAACGATTTTTCCGCCGTGCATAACAAAACAAAAGCAGGTGACACTCAAAAAGCAACAGCAGCAGCAACATCAGCAGCAGCATCCACATCACAACATTTGTCGGGTTGACAACTTAACCGTTGTTGCCACAATGCGCACTGCTCTTCTTCTTTTTCTTCTTTCAGTTGCTGTTGTTGTTGTTGTTGAATCCGTGGCAATCTTGAGCTGTCAACGCGATGCGCCGTCGCCAGCCACAACCAAAACTAATGGCCAAGAAAAACGAAACGAAACGAGACGCAGCTAAAAGCACAAGAACAGGCAAAAGCAAAAGCAAAAGAAAGAAAAATGCCAACTTTTTGTTTGGTTGCAAAGTAACTTTGCTTGTAATGCTGATGATGCTGATGGTCCCCAGTGTATTTGTCATATGTCGGCCAGAAAGCAGAAGGCAGACAGAAAACTGCCAACACACACACACAAACACACACACATAGAAACAGTGGCAGTTGCAGTCAGAGAAAGAGATAGAGATAAACACCAGTGTTGCCAACATTTATAATAAAACTCAAAGAAAGTAAGGAAAAATATAGATTTTCAATTTGAAAATTCAAAAGTTGGTTGCATGTCGAAAAAAACTTGAAAATAGATAATTTTTTGAAGGGTTTTCTTAAACGGCTTTAAAAATATAAAATACCCTATCAAAATATTATGATAATAAATATTTAAATAATTTATCAATATGACGGCCATCTTTTTAATGTGTAATTTAAATGTCTCTATTTAAATAAATAAATAAAATGTATAGAAACTAATCTCAAATTAAAAAACTATACATATCGCTCAGTTAGAATCGTGTGCAATTACATGTTCCATTTTAAAATTTTGAATGCGATTTTTTTTTTTTTTATTATTTTTTAAATTAAAATATGTGATTTTTTTTTTTTGTTACAACAACTACTTTACATACTGTTTATTTGTGTTAGAGAATTCAAGTAAATTAAGTAAAATATATTTAATAAAAATTCTGAATTCCCGTTGACCGCTGATCTAAAGTTTTTACAAAAAGCCAGTTTTGGCGGGAAAAAAGCTGTTGTGGCAACGCTGATAGAGAGTGAACTACATAAAGTACATACATACATCTGATGTCCATTGTGGATCGAGGAGCGTTAACTAAAAATGCGCGCAATGTTACACGAGGGACGCTAATGTGCCACATTCAGTGGCATTCAGCAGGGGCAGCGATTGAGCGGGAGAGGAAGAGAGAGAGAGGAAGAGTGACGGAGAAGGGTGTGAGGTGCAGAGAGGGTTGCCAGCTGACTGCGACGCCAGCGTCAGCAGCGACAGCGACAGCGACTGCGACCTTGACTTGTTTATGCTTTTTACGTGTTTGTGCGTCGCTCTATTCATTAACTTTTAATTTAATAATTTAAGACAATGTCTGACTGTCTGACTCTCACCCTCTCTCTCTCTCTCTTTTACTCTCTTGCAAGCCATCTCACTCTATTTTTGTATGCTTTGTTTACTACCATTAAATTTGTGTTGTGCTTTCTTTTATTTTGCTTGGCATTTTCGCATATCTTGCGAATACACACAACCAATTAAAAAATAAATAAAATAAATCTTTAATTTTATTTAACTAAGTTGAATAAATTAAAAAAGAAATATATGTATAAAACATATATGATACTTAAACAAAATTGATCAAATTAAAGTGTAGAACAAATTTGGAGGGCAAACCAATCTCAAAATTATATTCTGCTTGAATATCTTTTACGTTTTGGCCAAGTTCTGAGAACCTGAAGTCTGATAAGACGTTTGACTGTAGAGTTGTCCAAACTTCTCTTTTGTTTAACTTACTATGAATACAATTGTAGACATTAAATGTATTATTATTATGTATTATTGTCATCCGTTTTATTTTTTATATTTTAATAAATTATGTATTTATTATAAAAAAGATTTCTTTTGCAATATAATCAATTATAAATTTTATAATTATACCACATGTTTTTTCTCTGGATGAATTTGTTTTTGATTACTCTCTCTGTGTATTCTCTTTATTCTTTTACTTATTCCTTTTTTGAACCAAGTAAAAGGTTATATTTATATAAATTTAAGCATTTATTTTATTTCTTTTTAGTTACATCCGTTTTGTATTATTACTTTATAATTAATTAAATTTTTTTATTTAATATACATTTTTTTTGATAATATTTACTTCTGGGTTAATTAAACCGTTGCGGTTCATTTTTATAATAAATATTAAAATATTCTAAAAGGTATTTAAAATTATAATAAAAGTTTTTTTTATTTTATTATCTTATTATTGTAGCACTGGTTTTTCCTTGGGTGTATTTGCTTTTGTTTGCTCTCTTTCTGGACTCTCTTTATTCATTTATTCACATATTTCTTGTTTCCTTTTCTAATTCTTCTACTTCTTCTTATTCTTATAAAGCGAAAGCCAAAAGTCATTGCCTAGTTGGAGGCGCGTTTGGCAGGCAGACCATTAAATTGGCATAACGTGCATGACGATGACGTGCGAGGCACGTAAATAGGCGTTAAAATGTCGGTTAAACAAAGCATTTATTTTTTATGCGCCTCTCCCAGCACACACACAAACACACACACACCCTCTGAACATGTGTGTGTATGTGTGCCAGACAGTTCTATAAATATGCATGTGTTTCTCTTCATTCTCATCCTTCCCTTTCCTCCCATTTGCTTTGCTCCTTATGCCGCGTTAAATTGTGTTTTGACGGTAATTTTTTAAGCTGCGCCCTCATGCATAAATTATCAGTGCGTCGACTGCGACTGAGTGGCGGTTAACAGCTAGCACTGACTGTGACTGCTTGTCTCACAAAAAAACAAAGGGGAACGAGGGTTAAGCGATTTCTGTTGCTTCGTATAAATTTAGAATTTGATTTATTGGATGATCAGCGAATCAAAAAAAAACAAGATATAAAATCAGCTAAATTTGATGAGCAGCTAATGTGATTTGATTGCATTATAAATAAATAATTTGATATTTAAACGGGACAAGGAAAAGCTAAAAATAAGAAAGGTATGAATTTAAAATGTGAAATTTACTTGAGCTTAATCAAACTGAAAGACTCAGAGCAAACAAATTCAAAAATTTGAGCTGTTGATGTCGAGAAATAACCAATTTTGGTCAAAATTTAGCACAAAATGTTGCCAAAACTTGTTTGTATATTTATAAAATTCTTCAGCTTACAAAAGTAAAATTCAAATAATTGTTAACAAAAATAAAATGACAATTTATTTGCAAACAAAAAATAAAAATGATTCTTTGTCAGGTTTTCTCCAATGCCAAGAACATAGTAGAGATTTAACTTCAACTGCAATTTTACTCCCGAAAAATTTCTTATACAATCTCATTCCAAGCAAATGGAGCAGAAAAATGGAACAGAAAACGAGTTTTTCCAAAAATTGCAGCCATATGCTGGCAACAAAAGCATTTTCATGTTTGGACTTTTAATTTTCACTTGCGACTGACACCAAAGCAAAACAAAAAAAAAACAACAACAAGGATAATACAAGGAAGGAAAAACACCACCGGCTAAAAGGGCAGACAGACAATAACAAAAGGTGTGAGAGCAACAGCAACAACAACTACAAAAAGGCAGTGGAATCTATTGCAAATAATAAATGAGTCAAGTTCATGAAAAAGCAATTTCTTGCGGCAGGCCACAAATATTAGCAACAACAACAACAACAACAACAGGGCAGCACCCACAACAACAACAACAACAACCACAGGAGGGGGATGAAAATCAGAAGCAAAAGTCAGAAATTAAGTAGCTGCCAAATGACATGCAACACTGAGGAGGGATGAATTCAGCCATGAAACCTGCCATGAAACCAGCTTCAACAGCAGCGGGAATAAAGCCCAAATGGGATAACAAGTGATTTGCTTTGATTTTATGACTGCTGCCGAAGGGACAGTGCTGTCCGAATTCGAGCTAAACTCAACTAGCTAAAGTGTTGCCAAAAAGCAGCTAAATGTAGCTCCCAAAGTTATAAGTTGAAAAATTTCTAGGCAAGTTTAAGAAATATTCTTTTTTTCTAAAGCATTTATGTTAAACCTATAATTCGATTATTTAAATGAATTAAAAAGAAAAACTTTGCTTTAACTATAATTTATTCTATGCTCGCCGTTTTACCTATATTTTATTTTATGCTCTCTGCTACATTATTTAATCAATATTAAAAACTTTCTAAAAATACTTGATAGGTAAAAAAAAATTTGATCCCTTTTTTTTTTTACAGATAAATTTTTTTAGAATTGTTGTGAAAATGTTAAATTTCAAAGTATATTGATTGTAAAGTTTTGTTGTTTGAATTGTTTTCTTAAATTTGACTTATAAATAGGGCAAATTGTCGATTTAAGAAACCATTTTTCTTTATTAATGTAGCCAAAAATTAGTTTTATTTGAATTATTTTTTATTAGTTTTATTATTAGTTTTATTATTCATTTTACTATTCGAGCTCCAAGGATTTTCTTAAAATAAATGCACTAGTAACAATAAACTTTCTGGGTAAACTTTTCACATTTAGATTTTTTTGCCATACATATTGTATTTATTAACATTTTTGTTAATTCCTTAAGTTATAAATTTCATTTATGTATCAAAACTATTTCGATTCTTTTTTTTTAATATTCCGAAACATTGCTAAAAGAATATGCTAAAACTGTTTAGTTCTTGCAGCTATCAAAACAAACGAGTCCAGCTATAAAATAGCTAAGTTGGCAGCGCTGCCGAGTGTAGCGGGTTGAAGGGAGGCAGCTCTGACTGGTGTCAAAGACCCAATGGCATTTTTATTGTGTTTACTGTGCCGCCTCGACAACAAATACAACAACAACAACTGATTGCGGTCCATTCATAATAATGGTCTGTCATATGGCAAATCCCAGTTATCCCCCCACTCCCTCTCTGTACCCCTCTGCGCATCATTAATTGCACATTATGTGGCTAATAAACAGCTGGCGTATAATGTCTAGTTATGGCTATTTTCAGATAGCAGTTAGTTGGCCCAAAAGTAGTTTGCACAAAATCAAATCAAATCAACAAAACAATTGTTGACAAAAGTAAATATAAATAAATATGACAGTTTGTGACTCAAGTGCAATATCCTGTACCGTATGCGGAGTACAGTAAATATTCTGTACACTGAAATGCACTTTGCACACTTGAAAAGCCAATTTTGCAAAAATATCAATCAAAAACCAGAGGCAAAGCCTGGGAAAAACCAGTGGAAAAGCGGTCTGGGAAAAGCGGGCACGCGATGTCAACAACAAATTTGCAGCAATTGCAGCAACAGAAAATTGCAATCAAAATTCGATTAGCTTTCGATGCAAATATTATTTATGAAGCCATTGGCCAAAAGCCAAAACAAACAAAACAACATTTTCCAATATCTCTCTGTATCCTTCCCTCTCTCTCTCTTTTGTGCTCTGTCTCTTTCTATTAATAAACATTTGAGTTGTCAAAGATTGTCAGATAGCCATATTTGCAAACAGCTTTTATTGACAATTTTCGCTGGTTATGATTGCGTTTATTGTTGTTGTCGTTGTTGTTGTTGTTGCCACATAATCAAAAATCAATTGGCCAGGTTATTGCATTTCTTTTGGCCATGGCTCGCTCGCATGGCAACTGGCAAATGAAATGGCCACTCCAGTCACTGAAATTGCCAACTGGCAACTGGCAACATTATGATTGTTATCCTTGTTACTCTCTCTCTGTCATTCTTTTGATGTCCTGTTCTTCTTCTGCAACTTGAACCCAACTTAAGTTAAGCTGCTTCAGTTTTTTTATTATTATTATTGGACTTGGCTAAGAGCGTGCTGCAGAGTAAGAGAGACAGACTGACTGAGTGGTTTATGGAAATCGTTTTTCGGCCAATATCTTTTCATTCCTTTGGCCATATAAAAACTGCGTATAAATTCATAAAGCGACACACACACACACACACATGCACACAGATAGAAACAGTTGTTGTTGTTGTTGCGGGCAACACAAATGGAGTCGATTTATTTTATGTTATCCTTTAAATCCTGCTTTACGAGCGCGCCCAGCGACACTTGCCAACACCCCCCCTCCCCCTATCCTCTCTTTACTCCACTCACCACTCACCATACTCCCACTCAAACTCACTCTCCCTCTCCCTCTCTTACACAGTGCAAAGCCCAGCCCAAATCTAGCTGCTCCTCTCTTGAACTCCTCACACCCACACAGCATCCACACACAGCATCCACACAATGCAGCCCAACTCCCAGCTGCTGTTACTATGCCCGTCTCACTCACACTCACCCACTCGCCCGCACTCCCACAGTGTGTCTCTTCTGACTGCTGACTGTGACGCGCCCTCCATTGGGGGTTGGCGCAACTACGAGGTCCATTGGTCCATTGGATTTTGCACTTTGGACTTTTGTCCGTCTGCTTAGGCTTAGCAGGCACTGTGTGTGTGATTTATGAATTAGTTGACTGGTCGTTGACTGGCATTAGTAGCGTTGCATTACTATTAGCACACACTGTGCATGCACTTATTTCTTTTTTAGCTATATTTAGTTGCAAGCTAAAAGTGCAGCATACATTTTGGCGTGGAGTGTAAGAGGGGCGGGGGGAGCAAGCAATGCAACCCCCAAAAATTTGTTTGGTGCATGCGCAGCTCGCGTTGCCCCCCACCCCCTCCATCACTATATTTTCTATTTTTATTTGATTTTTTTTGCAATAATAAAAAGAAAAGAAATTCGAAGAGAGGAAAAAAAAACACAAAACGCTTTTTGTCGAACCTTTTTTTCAGCATTTATCAATAGCTTATCCCAAATGGCCAACACACACACACACACATACTTACACACACATATAGATATATATATAGATTTTCAGTTGCCAGACATTGGACACTTTAGCACGCCATTTTCACACAAACATTTCAATGAAAAGTATCAACGGAATTGCTTTTGAAATTGCTTCATATGCCATAAACGGGATGCGTGCCAGATTTTCTTTATGCCCTCTTTATGTGACCTACCCGCCCCCAGCTCCTCCCTCACCCTCCCCCTACAGACTTTCATCAGTCTGTGCTTGTCCCTCTCCCACTCTCCCTCTCTCTCTCCCTTTCTCTTCCAGTCTATCTTTTGCTCTTCTGCTTTAACTTTTAAAGTTTTTTCAGCCAACAACTAATTTCTGGCTACATTTTCCTACTGCTCCTGCTACAGTTTTCCGCTTTTCCGCTTTGCAGTTTCTCCCATTGTTGTTGTTGTTGTTGTTGCATATTTTCGTTTTGGTATTTCAATTAAGCTTTAATTAAAATGCGATGCCATGGTTATCAAACGCGCACTAGAAGCAACTACACCTAAAAGTTGCTTTATTTTTTCTCAGCTTTTTCAGCATTTCAGCATTTTCTCTGCTTTTCCTCGACTTTCCCTGGCCTCTTATATTTTGCAGTTTTGATTAAATTTTTGCTACATTTTTCTTAGATATTTTTATTGCTGTTCTTTTTGGCAAACTAGAAAATATTCATATGAAAAATAAATGTCTTTCTAATTCTTTGCTACTTACAAGTTAAATAAAATAATATAAAATAAGAGTAGATAATACCTAAACTCATAAATCTTTCAGCTTCCCCCCTTTTAACTTGGCTATCAATAGGGGCTATTATTAGAGTTGGCATTAAGCGGCTCAGCAAATAAATTAGTTGTGTCTGAGAAGTCGTGGCCATAATTTATCACTTGGCCTCCTCATTGGGATTGGCTGCCGTTTGGGCCACTTCTTCTCACTTTTGGCCAATCGATAGAAGTAACAGTTGGGGAAACGTCGGAATGTGTGTGAGTAAGTTTTATGTGGAAAAAAGTTCTACAAACTTAGACTTAGAATTCTCCTGAAACCTGAATAACTTTTAAAATGACTTTCAAGTAATTTAATATTTTAAGTGATGACTAATCTGAATGTTTATGCAGTTCATTGAGCTGAGCTTATTTGAATGAATTGACATGAATAAGCTTAAGATTCATATCCGCTTACTAAACTCTATTAAAAGTGTTAATTTTTTGATGATTCAAAACTTCCATAAAGATTTTCGTTTGATGTGCAACTTGCAATAAAATCAAGTGAGGAGAAAATAAGAGCTCTAAAATTTCAAGCTGACTTTAAGCCCAGAATCCAAATAATCTAAATAAATGATAAAAAAAATTAATTAAAAAATTCATAAGTTTTTAATAATAATATCCTGAATACATATTTACTTACAAGATAAATGCTAAAATCAAGTATTTTAAATTTGATTTTTAGA
>JBAMBJ010003665.1:0-60476 GCA_037043495.1 Drosophila recens | reverse complement strand
AATGACCTTTCCAAATATATATAATAAACTATTATTTTCTTATTTAAAGTGAAAATATTAAATTTTTAAGGGAGTGTAAAGTGTTTCTTGACGAACTGTATGTAGAGCAATCTGTTAATTTAGTTTATCAACATTCATATTAATTAATCTATGTTTCTTCTTTTTAGGTCAACACCTTCAGCTAAGCAGTGAGGCATCTCCAGTGAAACATCTCCCAACATCTTACTGTGTATTCGTGCACTCTCGCTGCAAAGATCTATTCTTATATATTTGCATTTTCATATAATCCCCAAATAACTCTTACACACAAACAAACACATTAACAAAAACACATAATGCGGCTGCACGTCCGCATCCCCAAATTGAATAAAATTCACATTACATACACTATGCCTTACACGTTAATATCTATTTAATGCCTAATCATTTAAATGTGTATTTCGCTTTGTATTAAAATCGACATTAACTTGGAAATTGTTTGGAATTCATTGTTTTGTTTCTTTTGAAGTGCAAAGCGAACATCTGTTAGAACTGTCATTCACAGAGTGCGCGCACATGCTCATGGCGTTGCCAGACTTGTCATATGAGAAGAGATTGGCGCTAAATTTAGAATTGGTGATCAGCTGCAACTTGTTGAAATGATAAATATTTAAAAATTGAATTGTTCTGCCTAATCTACTGATTTATAATTGTTTGTTTTTGATCTTTTGCTTATCATTTTTCTTTTTGAAATTTAAATGCAAACACATCTGTTTGAAGTGTCATTCACAGTATGCACGCACATGTTCGCGGCGTTGCCAGACTTGACGAAAGAGAAGTAAACTTTTCGATTGGCGCCAAATTTCAAATAAGCGAGCTGGTGTCTCTCAATTTTCAACTTTAATTTAAAGGAATACTTTTGAACAAATTTTAGTGATCTATTCAAATGTAAACTAAGGGCCACATTTTCAAAGTGTATTTAATGCTTCAGCTTTACCTGAAAGATATTCTGACGTTAAATGTACAGAAATTAGTATACAATTTAAAATAACCTGCGTTCATTTTAAAGGGACTGTGAAAAACGGGCCTTAATGTGTAAGCTCTATTATATTGTTGTGTCTTGTCTCGGGAGTTTTAATTTATCTCCTGGCAAACACTTTCATTATCAATTTAACGCCCTTTTTACCATCAATTCATTTGATGAGTATGAAATATTTTTGAACTGCTGTGAACTGTGTAACTAATATTTCAAAGGGATTTCGTTTTTACAAATTCTTTGGAATCAGCCCTCCAACTACTAAATTTCCTATATTTTCAGCCCGTTTTTTGTGTGTGTTATTTGTTGGCATTCCTTTTGTTGTGCGTGTAAATAAAAATCACTTGATGCGATTTTTATGATGTGCGTTAAATGATTAAACCACTTGAAATGGTTTCAAATTGTCAGACGAAGAAGCGATGAACCGTTTTCTACTGTTTTCTTAGCCCTATTTTGTTGTTGTTGCTGTTGTTGTTGTTGTCATGGGTTTCGTTTACACTTGGATCTTCTTCGGCCTGGATTGGACACTGTCCTCTCCTGTTTCTACCCTTCTTTCCTGTCTTGACCGGAAGTTTTGGGCGCGTGTAAGTTAATTAAATGTGTAAACATGTCAAAAAAAAAAGGATGAACTTTGATGGTGTTGATTTCAGTTCACGCCCTAAATTCCATTGTCCTCAAGGGTTGTTGCTTTGATTTTCTTTTTTTTGAGAGCACAAAAGTTTTCCAGCTAATTGGCTGGCAGCTTGAGCAAAACAGAAGGATGGGGTGAGTTCTCAATTTTTTAGGGGTAGACTTGCTAAATTTGCATGCCATTTTCCATTTTCAACCATTTTAAAAAATTCAGCCATTAAAAAATTCGGTCTGGTTATTTTTTGTGGCATACTTTACGGGTTGGTGGTTGAAAGTCTTTTTTAAATAGATTTTTTATGGCCCACAGCGTGTGCTGGACTTTGCCACATTTTTGTTGTTGGCTTGTTTGACTGCCAGTTGCCAGTTTCCCAGTTTGTTTGCCTTGGGATCCAGGACATTGTCGTCGTCGTCCAGAGATTCGCATTTGTTTGTATTCGCAAATATTGAATTTGCGCTTTTTTGCCAGCTAGTTATTTACTTGGCCATGTCCCACACTTTACAATTTCAATTCAATTTTTTTTCTGCTAACTTATAAGTTACAAAAAAAAAATATGTATGTATTTTTCTTTGTTTCGTTCGCTTGTTTGCTTAATTTCTGCGATTTTCGCTTGGCACCGAAATAAAGAAATCAAACTTGTCTTTTGGCATTTTCTTTGTTGCTCATTTCATATTTTCATTGTAATTCAATTGAGGTTTTTTTTCATGCTGTTGTTTTTTGGCCAAAATGTTTGCACAAGTCCTGTATTCACTTGACGACAACAAAGACAGGATAAAGCAAAATAAAAATAAGAAAAAGGGGTGTGTTCTACGCCCCTATGTGTGTGTGCAATTTCTTCTGCAAATTGAAATTCAAAGCAACAAATTCGCAAGCAATCACGCAGAAACTTAACATATGTTGGCCATATAATTTCCCAGCCACTTTCCATTTGTTCACATCAATTGCCATCAGTCCACAGAGACATTTTCTTATTTATATCTCAAGCAGAAAATGCTCTTCAATTTTCAACAATATTTCTTACCCAAATAAATTAAAGAATGACAATAGATTAAGGGGTATTTTCAGAGAGATAACAGCTCTTTAAATATTAATAATATTATGAATATGTAAATTGTTGAACTTACCTTCTTCCACATTCAAAAGTTACGCCCCCTTCTCCTCTCATCTGCATCGCACCACTTTGCGATTACGATGAAAAAGCTAAACTAGCGTTTGAAAAAAGCTAGAAATAGCCATATTTTTATTCATTTTATTGATTTAATCAAAATTTGCTAAAAAGACACTTTTTGGATGAAAAGGAGGAAAAAGGGGTTAATTATTTTTAGCAATTTTCAAAATATTAAAAAAAATACTAGCGAAGAGATTTTTGAAATTTTTTTTGCAGTCACTCTTAGAAGGGTTTGAAGAATTTTTTGCATCAACATATTTTTTGTTTGACACCGAGGAAAAAAGTTGAAAAATATATTTTATTCGAAATTTTCCATGGGTACTTAATGGGTAAAAAAAATGTTGTATCATTCAAACGTAATTTAAATGAACAGAAGATTAAATTAAAAAAAAATACTTTCTTATAACTTTTTTATTATACAAAAATTTGACAAAGTTAGGGGGTAAGAAGACATTAGTGGACCACTGTATATTTTTTTAGGCATTTTCACCTTTCACTTGCGATCGATTCATAAATTGTGAAATACCTCGTTAGTGATACCTCGATAGTGTGGCATCTTAAATCTTAAAAAATACATGAAGTTACCAGGTCTTTTTAAAAAGCCAATTTCGCTTGGAAAATAGCTATAATTGCCGCTAGCCGCTATTTTACAATTTATCCCGCATTTGCCAATTGCAACACGCTAATTTTACATTTAATTTAAGTAATCATATTTGACATTATTTTATTATATATTTATGTACATATATGTGTACCCTGTTTTGCTATTGTTAAACATTTAATAAATTTCCACTAAATTCGTTAAATACACAAGTGGGAGTGGCAGCCCAGTGGGCGGGAGGGAGTAATACATTTTTGGCTGCTAAAAAAATAAAAAGCATAAGACAAACTTAATTTTCGTTAGCCCTGGCAGCTTGTGTGATTAATGATTTGAATGGTTTTGCAGCACACACACACACGCATATACACACACACAAGCACACACACAAATGTATTCGTATTATGAAAACGCATTGGAAAATTTCATTAAATTGTTATAAATGAAGGCAGCGAGTGCTTTGTGGGCAAAGAAACATTTCTCAAAATGGAATTCAATTTGCAAATGCAGTGAAATCTATCAAAGAGCTCAAATCAAATCTTTGGCTGCCGATCTGCCCCCCTTCCACCCCACCAGCAGCAGCAGCTGCCACATGCCGCATGCCACAAATAATAGCCTGCAGCTTTCATTCCTAATCCCAATTTCAATCGTCGAACTTCGCCTTCTGTTTGACCAGTTAAATGACCAAAGGGCAAAGTGGCAAGTGGCATGTGGCATGTGGCAGGCGGCAGGACATTTTGAATATGGCCTCAAAGCGATTTCGTTTTCAGGTCTCCTTCTGCAACGTACTGATAACATTCAAGAGCAGTTTTCCAATTTTATGTGAGTGCTCCTGTGTCTGATGTCCTTAGATGCTCCTTAGATGCTCTCGCTTTGGGTCGGAGATATCCTTTCAGGACACACGCCATTGCTGCAAGGCTCTATTGAAATACTTTTGATCTGTGCTGAGCCAATCAAAAAGGGTTTTTTTTTTGGGAAAGAAGTGGATATTATACCCCAAAATTTGAATATATACACAAAGAAAAGAAACTTCTTTTAACATTTAACAATTTTCAAATATTTTCCTTTGTTTTTATAAAAAACCTAAGACCTGAGCTAAAAGTTAATTCTTAAAGTAAATGGATATTATTCCCTACAATTTGGATAAAGTATGAAACTTCCAAAGTATGAAACTTCTTTTAACATTTACAAAACAAATATTTGCTTTAATTTCTCTTTGTTCTTATAAAAAGCCTAAAATCGGAGTTAAGACAGTCTTAAAGTAAATAAGTAATATTTACACATTGAACTATGGTAAAAAGGCCTTAAATTTTGGCATAAAGTCTTAACTTAAAGCTAGGGACTTGAAATTTGATAAGAACCTTAGTTGGATTAATTTAAATTAAATTTTAATTTATTTATATACTTATTTTTTTTAGAGTGCTTAACCCTGAACGTTATTGCTCCAACAAAACAATTAACTGTAGTACTATTACTATTATAGTTTTTTTTTTTTTTTTTTTTTGTATTTTACGTTTTTTATAATGTTTACAAAATAAACAGTTTATAGGGTAACTCTCAATCAGCTGACTTGGAAGAGAGCTTAAGATATTAAGGGTAGTCCCTAAAAATCTGTTACAACTATGTTTGCTTTATTATGATTTGGAACAGCGGTGAGCACGAAATCTGAATTCGGGAGCACTACAACAAAACCCGAATAGGCAGAAATAAATTCGGGAGCAGCCGCTAGCTCCCGGAGCCCATGCGTGCCCACCGCTGATTTAGGAAATTGAAAATTTAATTTAATTTTACATTAAATATGCTGAACTGAAAAAATTGGAGTTAATCCTTAAATTTCGAGTTTATTTATCAGTGCATTTTTTAGACTTTTTTAAAGACTATGTATAAATACTCTTGGGCTCTATCTACCAAATTTTCTGTTCCTAAAACTCAGAGATATATCGATTATCACATAATTTCACACATAATCAAAAGGTGCATTAAACTTATAGCCTAGTTATTTTTTTGCGATTTTAATTTAGCTTTATTTCGAAATAAAAGAAAAGGAACACGAGGCACAAGAAGAAGGACAACCGACAACCCAAAACACCATATAACATAACGATGTGTGAATTTATGGCATAAACCCTTTTTTAGCCCACTCCACTCACTCACTGCCCAAAAAACAGTTGAAACTCGTCCTAAACGAATCAGAGAACGGCACCAGAAGATTGTCAGCAGGGGTAAGGGTTGTGATGTTCGGGGTTGGGGCCGTTGAAATGGATTTACACGCTTGCCTCAATATACAAATAAGGGTTTCATTCGCTGTAGTTCTGTGTTTTTTTTTCAGTTTGCTGTGGCTCAGATGCCATATTAAGTGTCGCCCGGGCCAAAGATGAAGTGATTTCTTATCCAGCAAATCCAGTTCCGAGATTTTGCGCCTAAACAACAACAACAACAACAATGGTTCAAAAGGGGTTGGTGCGGGTTTCGATTCAAAAAAAGCGGAAGTTTATTAAAAAATTGCGTGTTTGCGCTTGGCGCGTGTCCTGTCCGGATGGGATACTTCGGATACTCGAAATCAGTTAACTAAATATGTACTCAAATATTTATTTAGGTAGCTTCTAATGAGATTCAAGTGTGTGAGGGATGTGAAGGGACTGGAAAGGGATCAACTAATTGAATTATAAACTGAGGCAGGGTCTTAAATAGTTATTCTGTAAGTCTTAAAAAATTGTAGAGATGGTCTATTAATTTGAAGATAATTATTTAGATTCTTACAAAATTTGAGAGCTAATAAGAAGAGGCATCAACATTTTTTTAAAGTCTGAAGAATTCAGAGACTTTATAAGGATTTAATTTAACAAGGCTTTAGAGAAGAATGTTTTCTTTAATTATGATTTTGGAGGATGTCGGTTCGGCAATCGTTTTACCTAAACAAAAACTTTAAATATTTAAAAATTGTAAAGTGTGCTCATTTCTTTAAAAATTATAATTTAGAGTCTTCCAAAATTAGGAATAAGAAAAGGTAACAGCCTTTTTTTTTTTAAATGTTTGGAAAATTCTGAGGCTTCGGAAGCATTCGATTTAGTAAGGCTTAAACTTTGGAGAAGTTGGCTTCCTTTAATTATAATTTTAAAGGATTTCGGTTCGGCAATCGTTATCCCTAAAGAAAGACTGTAAATCATAAAGAATTGTAAATTAATTGTGAATTTCTTTAAAAATTATAATTAAGAGTCTTCCAAAATTAGGAATGAGAAAAGGCACCAACATTAATTTTTGAAATGTCTAGCGTATTCGGAGGCTTCGAAAGTATTTGATTTAGAAAGGGATAGAAAATATCCGTATGAAATAAATAGTTAAACATAACAGTTTCACTAAGAACGGTCTACAAAACTATACATAATTTATACTTTTATTATGATTTGAAAAGATTTTTGTTCAACGATCCTAAAGTTCTCCTTCAAGTACTTACAAGGATTAATTGAACGATACCCTAAACAATTTCAGAATGAATAGGCTGTAAAACTTTTTAAGGCTGCGCGCACACTGGCGCCTGGAAGCTGAACTTAGGTTAGTTGTTTTTTTAGTAACAAATTTTGTTTAATAAAAACGGAGTTCCAAAATATTTAGTTAGAAAATTGTTCTAAAATATTTCCCAAATAATTTTAAGTAAAACGCATTTAAGCATAAATTTTTAATAATTTTTATTGAAATTTTTTGTGTGTGTTTCGCTCAGTGTGAGTGTTAAGATCTAAGTGTTAAGATCAATTTACAATTGGACATCGTACAACAATATCTTTATAATATAGTATAGATATAGTTAGAAGGTATAGAGTTATAGGTATATTACATAGATGTATGTCTAGATATAATTATGTTGTTTTATATATATAATAATAATAATATGTTGATAGATTTTCATGCTGGACACATAGTATTTAAATATATATAGGTTGCGATAGGAACTCTACGTAGAATGCAATACAGTGCCTAATATATGTATATGTACTCGTAAATTCGTAATGGATTCTGATACGACTCTCTATCACCTAAGGGAGGAGGAGGTTAAAGGGAAGGATTACGATATGCCGGAATGTGTGTGTGTGGAAGTTTTTTGGAGGCGTCTCTCTATTTACAGTTTACAGCAGCGGTGGGCACGAAATCTGAATTCTACCCAAGTTGGGAGCAGCCACTGCTCCCGGAGCCACTGCGTGCCCACCACTGGTTTACAGTTGCGAATTCATTCGCCCGAGCTGACGGAGCTGCCACAAAGGGAGTTCGCCTCGAGGAGCAGCCCATGACCATTGGACATGTTCAGTGCCTGCGGTGGATAACCAAAGCCATGACTGCTCAACGGCGTCCCAGTCGGACTGTCCAGATCCAGCGACGGATTGATGCGTTTCTCCTTCTGCCGTCGATTGCAGAACCAAACCCGGACCACCTCCTTGTCCATGTGCAGGCGCTCGGACAGCTGATTGATCTCCTCGGAGGTGGGCTTACAGTTCAGCACAAATGCCTGCTCCAGAGCACCGCGAATGGTCGTCTCAATCGAGGTGCGTTTCTTGCGTCTCCTCCCCAAGATACTCTCGGGTGTGCTGGACAAATTGGTGGTCATGGTGTTGATATTGAAGACACCGCCGCCCGATTTGGCCACACTGCTGTCCGCATCTTCGAGCCATTTCTGCAGCAGCGGCTTCAGCTTGCACATGTTCTTGAAGCTGAGATTTAAAGCTTCAAATCTGGAGATTGTGGTCTGGGAAAAGTCGTTGCCATAGAGTTTGCCCATGGCCAGACCCACATCGCCCTGGGTGAAGCCCAGCTTGATGCGACGCTGCTTGAAGGTCTTGGCAAACTGTTCCAGCTCCTCCAGATCGGTGGTCTCCTCCGGCGACTGCTCCAGCTTGGTGGCCATTACAGCGGCCACGGTGGCGCCACTCGATGTGGGTTTTGGAGTGCTCTGTTGCAAGTTATGGTTCTGGTTGCTGCTCGGCGTATTTGGCGTCATCACAGCGCTGCTGAAACCAGCCAAGGATTGCGGCGGCGTTCGCTGCTCGTTGCGAACGGGACTCAGGGATGGACTGCGTAGCGGCGATTTGCTCAGCGGCGTCGAATAGTGACGCGTGGGATTCACAGACGGTTCGACGCGTTGCTGCTGCTTCATCTGCTGCAGCGCCTGAAATTGCGCCAGCGCCTGCAACGAATTCTGCAGCAGAAATTGTGTGGCCAGATTGGGATTGGGAAACGCATCGGGCGCCAGTTGACGCACCATTTCAATGTAGCTGTGCAGCTGCAGCTGCAGCGCCTGTTGCATGTTCTCCGGCCCAAAATTCAGTGGTGGCAAAGCCAAATTGGCAACGCCTCCAACTGCGGCTGGTTCCGTGGCTAGTGACGTAGCTGGTGCCGCAATTGCTGTCGCTGCATCTTCTCTTGCCACACGCTTGGGCGCCGGTGCATCTTCCCTGGCCAAATTCAGCACCTCGTCCTCTTTGGTTGCATCCAATTGTTGTGCGCGGCGTTTGCGACTCAAGTTTTGTGGCGCCTCGCCTGCAACGTACTCCTCCCCCAACTCCTCCTCCTCCACCACATACTCTTCCTCCTCCTGGTAGCTCTTGCCGCAGTCTGTAAAAAGAGAAAAGAGAAATTTGCGTTATCTACAAGTTCAACTATTTATAAACATGTTTTTGCTTTTCAATTTTCCAATTCAATGAAGTTTAACTAGCCTGCGTCGCATAAATTGTCCTCCCCTCTCACTCTCCCTCCCTTTTCAGCTACCCCTCTCTTCAAACGGCGCAAGTTTTCAATATTTTTGCTATTTTAAGTCAAATTTTATTCAATCTTCCGAATGAATGCCCCATCGCTGTGCCTCGTCCTGCGGTTGTCGATAGACGCTCAAGCGGAAGGGTTTTTCTGCCCAAAAAACTTATCCTCCACAATTTCGTGCATTGCCCAAAATTCAATCATGCATAATAATTGAAAAAAACAGGAAGCTTTCTTGTTTCGGACTTTTCATTTTCGAAATCTGCGCAGTGGCAGCGACAGCAGCTCAAATTTCATAATATGTCATAGGAAAATTTATTGATTTACAGTCTTGAGAATAGTCTAAACTTAACAGCAACTTCCTGTTGTGTAAGATAATCTCTTAAAGAAGAGAAAACGCTTCTAAAGTTAAAAAAAACCACTTCCTTACAGCATTTATCACAAACAATTGAATATCATTATGAAAATTTGTGCTAAATATCTTGCAAATGTGTGTAATGGAGGGTAAATTTGAGGGAGCATTTTTATTTTTAATTTTTCCAGCTCAATTCTAGATTTGAGCTTAAATTGGCACACGCATAGGTCACACGTACGCTAAAGCTTTGAAAGCTTTGGCAGCGTGCAGTGCTAAAAGCAAAAGCTCACTAATACTAATGCACACATGACAAACACATTTACAAGCGTGATAACCGAGGTAATTTTAAAACTTTTAAAAGTATTTAATTATAAAGAAAATACAGTGTATTAATATGTTTTATAAATCAAGCAGTAATTGAAATGAATAATGTTATTAATACTTTTTTTCTAAAATTTCTATATTTAATTTTTCATAAATTTTAACTCAACTTTAAATTAAATCTTAAATCCCCACATTATTATTTTTAATTTTTTCAACTCAATTCTAGATTTAAGCTTATTTCGGCACACGCATAGGTCACACGTACGCAAGAGCTTTAAAAGCTTTGGCAGCTTACAGTGCTAAAAGCAAAAGCTCACTAATACTAATGCGCACATGACAAACACAATTTAACGCTTCATAAATTCGGTAAATTTCATAGAATATAAGGATAAAAATTATTAAAAATATTGAGTTATAAAGAAAACTATACGTATTCATATTATCTTGTTATTTATACAAAATTGAAATGAAAAATGTATTTTATATTTGTTTCTAAAATTTTGTTAGTTGATTTTTCACAAATTTTAACTCAAATTTAAATGAAATCTGTAATCCTAACACGAATTTTTCCATGTAGCTTCAAACGATTTCATTAAATGATAGTTTTAAGCGGCTTTTGGTCGTCACAGCGTCACTTTGTCATTTTGTCAGTTTTCGAGCTGGTTAAGGGATTAGACAACTGGATTTTTAGCGAATTTTGAATGCGGGTGCTGGGTCAAAAAGTTTAAAACACGTATGTGGGCAGCTGTTTTTATGACTTTCGCTGTGAGCGGAAAGAATCGTCTAATATAATTAGCGGCAGACGCAGTTGTGAGCTAAAAATCGCATCGTTATAAGGGTTAACACACAGTCTAAAATTGTTGAATTGTAAAATTCGCATGCACCCTGCCCTCCCCGTCCGGGGGTTGCAACCCCCGAAATGAAATGTTTGAAATGTTCACAATTCAAACAATTCGTTACAATTGCGAACACAATTTGAAATGCACGAGTTGAGGATTTAACAATATTTTTGGTTGGGGAGCGAGTTTTGAATGCAACTTGCGATTGGCAGGCAACTTGTGAAGAAAAAAAGGGGTTTTTCCATGCCACAAAAGGGCTGCAAGTTGCATTGTTGCAACAGCCGAAAGTCAAGAAGCTGCAGGCGCAACAACAACAACAACTTGGCAACAACAATTGCTGCAGTTGCAAGCGACACATGCAGAGAAACTGCACAAATTTGAGCCCAACTTTGAATTGGCAACCAGGTGATGCTGTCCGTGTTTTGTCTTTGGTTTGAGCTCAGCAGATGTGTTGTCCTGTTTCTGGCCGGGATGCCACACAATAACAAAGTGTGAATATGTGTTGTGTGTGTGTTTGTGTATGTTGCACTCTCATATGTGGCAACTCTCTTGTCTCTTGTCTCTGTGTCGCATTTAGGGGTTGCTGCTTGCCACACGGGGTGTCCTCTCTCTCTCTCTTTCTTTTTGGGAATGCATCAAATGTAAAGTGCGTTGCGATTTATGGGAAAGATATAAAAGATACGAAAAACTGAACATATTCCATTCAATCCAATTATGAGCCAAACTATCTAAAGAATCTTTTCACATATTCTGCATAAATTAGGCTAAATCTAAGCAAATTTATAGGAAATCTTTAAGAAGAATTGGGATACTTTAGATTTATTGAATGATATGGAAATTTTGAGCATATTTGATTTGTAAGAACTTGTTTTGGCAAGATATTTGGAAAAGGAATTGAACTTAACTATACAATACATTTTCAGATGGGTTTAATTGTAGTTTATAGAATACTCTATTCTTAAATGGTTCTAAAATCGATAGATCTTATATGTTTATTGTATTTACAAGACTTTTGCACTAACTATTTAAAAATGTACTCTTAACATACAAAAATATTTATTAAAACGTTGAAACACAAATGTTAAAGAAATACAAAATTTTAAGCAGCAAAATAACAAAATTGCATACCATTTAAATTGGTTTTTTTTGTAAACATTTTAGATGAACAAGTAAACAAAAATCTCAGTTAAAACTTCAAAAATTAATATAATTATTTTATATTTATAATTTAATGCATATTGCTACAAAATTTAATGAATAACTTAATATTTCATCAGCCAGTTTTTCTTTTATCGTTCTACGATGAGATTTACTACGTATTTTCTTTGTCTGAAAATTAGTGATTAGAGAGTTAACTGACAGTGAAATGATTTAATTCTATAATTTTAAGTCCCGTTTTTTCAATGTCTAAATAAGGTGTTTGATAACTATTAAAAATATATTTTGACGTAAAATGTATAGAAATTACTGTCAAATTTTAATTTATATCTTAGATACAGTTTATAAGTACATTGAAAAAACAGCCCTAAGTAAGGGAATTCAAAATACATAAGACTAACATAAATTTCAGATTGAAACTAATACGAAATAGTCAAAAAAGTGTATAGTTGAATTTAAGATATGAATATTTTTAGCCATAACAAATATAAATTAAAGAAACTTTCCTCATATTGCAGCCATATGAACAGTTTAATAAAGTTTAAAATTCCCAACTCTCCTTAACATTTTCTCTCCTTTATATAATTGCAAGTTTCTCCAGCTACTTAGACGCCCCCTTAACACCCTTTGTTCGCATTCAAAACATACAAAACGCCCTCAAAACGCCCTCAAAACGCCCCAAAAGGTAAAGCACTCATCAAGTGGCCAATCAGAAAGAAAACCGCTGATTATATAATATCATGAGTGGTTTTTTTTTTCGGAGTGAGTGAGAAATTACCCTATCGAAAAGGACAATTAGTCGCACGCAACCTAATCCTTTGGCATACCCTTCTCTCTTTTTTGTGGCTAACGGAAGAGGCGTTCAATTTGAATAACAAGCTAAAAAGTCAACAAGTGGCAGCAAGAAGCGTAACCCTTAAGGGTTAACGTGACGCTGTGCGTTAGGGTTACGCATCAAAGGGTAGAAAAAAGTGTTAGGTAACCCCTTTAAAATTTGGCACACGCTTTTGACACCTCAGCGCTATTCAAATGATATGTTAAACAGGCAGCAACAGTTGATTGGTTGCCCTTCAGTTTTATTTATTTTTTAATAGGCAGCAACCCTTTTTTTTGTGTTCCTTTCAAGGACTTTTCTTTGTTGTGACATATTTAAATATGCACCCTAAACGCGACCTCAATTAATTTGCGTGTAAACCAATAAAAATGCAACTCTAATTGTCTGCATTGGATATGGCAACCCTGTTAATTTGCGCACTATTTAAATGAGGGGTTGTCATTTAAATTTGAAACTCAACGAGGGTTGCCAAGTGCTGTGCATGTTTTTGCATAGATTATGCACAGTTTGTTATGGGAGAGGTGAAAAGGGAGAGAAGGGGAGAGGCAAGGGGAAGGGGAGAGGGAAGGTCGTGTGTTAGGGTCGCCCTCTGTTATATAATTGTTGCAACAATCATTTGAATGCGCAAAGGAGACAAGAGAATTTACATTTTGACAAATTGTTATTTTTGTTTATTTGCATCGCAGGGTCACGCGGGGGTTCGACGGGGTCAAAAGTGTCCTTGTGTGTGTGTGTGTGTGCATAACCTTTTGCATATATGCATGTCCGAGGGTTGTTCCTCTGCTTCTTATCGCACTTATACAGTTGTTGCATTTTATACAATGCTCTAGGGTTGCAACTGCCCATTGTAGTGGGTGTCGTTTATTTTGTAGCGAGTTGAGCATTCGATTCGGGGAAATTTTGGCAAAAATTTATAGATTTTAAGTATTTTGTTATGGTTAAAAGTTAAAGATATTGTAGTTATAGATTTCATAAGGAAGAATTTTATAATAAGGAATTTTTAAGAGATTTTATAATGCATTTTTGTTTTACTTTTTATAAAAAAAAAAAAACGTTTCAAACTCATGGCTTATAAGAAAAGTATTATGATCAGTATCTTTTGGAATTAACTTTTTCCGTATCTAAAACTTATTTTTCGCTTTTAAAAGCAATTTTCATTCATGAATGATTTTAATTTCAGAAAGATTATAATTTTCGACTCAAATAATAGTTTAAATCAGTAGTAATAATATTAAAATTTTCTTGAATATATACACTACTGGCCAAAATAATAAGTACACTCTTTTTTTTACTATAACAGCTATTGTAAGTCAAGTCTTCATATTAAAAAAATAAATTTGAAAGGTCATTTAAATTTAAATTAAATAATAGTTAATTTAAATTAAATGATGCAAAACTATTTTTGAAAATTTTTTTTTGCAGGCACTCTTAGAATTGTTTGAAAAATTGTTTTTCAATCTTGAAAGTTTCTTATTTAAAAACGTTTTAAATTTACGACACAACTAAAAGTTAAAAAAGTAATAAATCAAAAAACATATTGAAATAAATTAATTAAATAAACTTTTCTCTACATAGGAAGTCTAAAATCATGTCCTATAAGAAAAGTATTTTATTCAATATCTAAAGAAAATATTTTTTCTTCCGCATTTATAAATGATATTTTGCTATCAAAACACAATTTTCATTCTTAAAAGAGTTTGAGTTACAGAATATTAAAAATGTACAACTCAAATAATAGTTTAGATATTTTTAAATTAACAAAATTCTTAAAATAAATAAATTTTACCAATATTAATTTTCATCATTTAATTTCAATAGAAAAATTTGTTTACAAAATTTAAAATTTTTAGGTGTTTTCAATATATTTAAATTATTACAATCACTAGAGTTTGTTGTCTAATGGTTTAAATCAGCGGTGGGCACGAAATCTAAATTCGGGAGCACTATAACAACAACAATAACAACAACCCTATTAAAGTCTGACTAAGTTGGGAGCAGCCGCTGCTCCCGGAGCCACTGCGTGCCCACCGCTGGTTTAAATTGATCCATTTTCTGTGATGTGATATAATATGATCAAAAACTCCCCTTCTTTTTTTCTCCTTGCCTTTCCCAAAATTCTTAATTATCCAACAAATATCATTAATTGAGGCAGGCTGCATTTTAGGGGCACACTTAGGTCACGTGCGTTGCAGTTGCACCTACCTAAGGCCCAGCCCGCTGGCCACAAAAGCAAACGCTCATCCCAAACCGTCAGCCTGGGCATATTTGGGGTTGCATCAAAAACTATAAAATGCCTGAGCCCCGTAAAAGAGACACATCAATAAATGGCAACATCGCGTCGCGTCTCGTGGCTCGTGTGAGTAATCAATTTGGCCACAAAGTAGCCACGTTCCAGGAGACACAAGACACGAGACCAAACCCAACTTCTATTTCTATTGCGACCCTACTTCTTTTTTTGTTTTTCTGGGACATGTCTGTTGAATATTGGCAAAGGATTACGAGCATACCTGATAGAGATCGCAGAGGTGACGGCGGTGTCGGTGAGTTGGACATGTGTCGCAAAACTGTAAAGAAAGTAAAGATGCAGTTGCTGTGGTTATTTTCTCTATTCATTTTTAGTTTTTTACTTTTCAAAAGGAATTCCCCTTGGCATAATAAACCCAACTAACTGATCTTTATTGACTTCCATATCGATTAGATGGCAAGACATGCAAATGGCACGTTTCTTTTAGCAAGTATTTGTGTTTGTGCCACACCAAGTTGCAAGTACAAGGGGGAGTGTTGAGTGTGTCTGACAGACAGACACACTGAGACAGACTGAGTGTCTCCCTTGGTCATCGTCTGTCCATTTTGCTTAGCTCGTAAAATGTCCATTAGTATTTACGGTTCTTCTTATAAACGTGGCATGCAAAAATGTTTCACGTCCTTTGAGTGGTGTCCTTTCCAAATGTTGTAAACTTTTTAAGAGTCCTTTTCATTTATGTCCGACAAATGGACACAACACAGACGGACACACTTGAAAACGGCGATGAAATCAGCAGCAACTGTCTTTAAATTTAACTTCAATTCAATTCAATTTCACAATTTTGTCTTTCGTTTCATTAGAAAATGCTTGAAGAGGGTGGACTAAACAGATTCTTATGTGTAGAGGAATAACTTATACTTAACGTATAAAAATATAGAAATTATAAAAGACAGCTTTCATTTATATTTTTATTTGAAGTTAAAGCTTAATTATGGTAATTTTTATGTTAAAAGTATATAAAAGGCTGCGAAATTAAGACGAAAAAAATCTAACATTTTTTAGAATAACTCGGCAGATGATTATAAATTTTATAAAAAATTGAATGAATATTAAAGAATATAGAAATAAATAAAGACAGGTTTCTACAATATTTTTAATTGAAGCTAAAGCTTAGTAAAGGTAATCTTTATTTGAAAAGTTTATAAAATGCTGCGAAACTGTGACGAAAAAGATCTCAAAAGTTTTTTAAAAACTCGGCAGTTGATTATAAATTTATAAAAAATTGAATGAATATTAAAAGAATATAAAAATAAATTAAGACAGCTTTTTACAATATTTTTAATTGAAGCTAAAGCTTTTTTAAAAGTTTAAAAAGGGCAGCGAAATTATGACCAAAAAGATCTAAAAAGTTTTAGAATAACTCAACAGATGTTTATAATTTTTAAAAATATTTAACGATGATAAAATACGAGAAGTTATATAAGATTAGATGAACTTCGTTATAAATACATAGGGTTTTTTTTTCTATTTAAATCTAAATCTAACAAATTTTTAATTTCTCACCGTAAATAAAAGTTGAATTTTTATATAAAAACCAAACTTTTCTATACAAATAAGGCTAAATTGTTGTAATACCATTTTTTAAAAAAAAAACACATTTTTTCTGATTTTAAGAATTTTTAAGATTTTAGAATATTAAAATATCAATATTTTGTTAATTCCTTATCAAACTTATTATTTTTTATAAAATATATTTTTTTAAATAAGCCTTGATTTGTACTTTTATGCCTAACTCCTTGGACCAGCCTTTATGTAAGTATTCAAAATCCAGGATTCACGCACACTCATCCATATTCACACACATTCACACCCAAATACATATGCATACATGTGTGTGTGTTTGTTTGAGAGTCACTTGATGCCTGTTGTCCGGTTTTGTCCACCCCGTGGATGGTGTTTTTTTGTATGGCATTTTCGGTTTTTTGTTTTGCAAAGTAGATATTAAATTTATAGCTCCCCCGGGGCGTAAACAAAGTGTAGCGCATCCTTGACGACACACACACACACACACACAAATACATATACAGTTGGCCAAAAAAGTAACATATTTTTACGACAATATATTGTGGATGTGGCATGTTTTGGAATCCTTGTGCATAATGTCCTGAGCAGCGCATTATAAATATACAGATTACGCCATTGGACACTCTAGTACCACTGTGTGTGTGTGTGTGTGTGTGTGTGTGTGTGTGTGTGTGTGTGTGTGTGTGTGTGTGTGAGTGTGTGGTTGGTAATGGGTTTTTTGGTTTATTCGGACTTTTGGACTTTTGGCTCCTGCGTGTTTACTTGAATAAATGAAAAAGGGCGGCTTATCTCCAGTGACCACTGTCCTGACTTTCTCCCTTCCCACCCTACGCCCTTTTCATGGGCTGATTACAAGTGGCATTAGGAGGCTCTCAAACTGATCTGCATGTTCGACTGTGTTTCGACATTATGGGTTTTTCCCTCTCTTTTTTTGTCATGCAATTAAAAAGGCAATATCCTTGGCCATATCCTTGCACACCTTCGGCTTAAATGTAATTACACAAAATTTGGCTTTTGTGGCAAGAGAAAAATGGTAAAATTAAGGGAAAATTGCACGCCTCAAACAGTAACAGAAAATTTAAAAAAAAGGCGCATCTTCTTTTTACGCTCAAACGTCCTTTTTTAAGGACATATGCAAGAAGAGCAGAAAAAAACGAACATTTCCTTTCAATATACCTGAGACGAGGTCCGGTTTTTGGGACAGGTAACCAGGTAAAAAAAAAAAAGGACACGGCCCGAATGCAAATGTAAACAATGTAAATGATCACACGCTCCGTGGGGAGCAAGGACCAGGCCAGGATATGCGGCAGGCAGAAGCAGCATCAGCTGCAGCAGGACATTTGGACATTGGGACATCTCATGATGCCGAATCAAAACTGAAGCAAATGCCATGAAATTCAAGAACTTGATAGGGAAATTCAATGCCTTCAAAGGACACAAAGGACACTTCTTGGAATGCGTAATGTGAGGGCGTCATTGTAATCATTGCAATTGTTTCAGGCACCAAAAGTGAAAGTGAAAGTCACAGGTGAAAGGACTCTACGAAGAAGAAACTCTAAAAGCTGCTACATTGATAAACTTGATATCGAACCGAAACAAATATTAGAATCGGTTAAGGTTTTGTTTAAGTTCGAATTTTAGTTTTCGGTTGTCGGTTATGCGAAATTGAGAATATCAGTTTCGCAACGGCTAACGGTTATTTGTTAGTTTCGATTTCAAAATACCGGATAATTAAAAAAATTTAGTAGTTTTTACAAAAATATGTTAATATAGAAACCAAAACTCTTTGTTTTCAAAAAAGATTTATCCATTCAATGGGATTTATATTCAAATTAAGCATAAAAATCCAAAATTGTTTTTAAAACGATCGGTTATTTGATTGTTTTGGTTTCGAAATACCGGTTAAGTAAATAAATTTTGTAGTTTTTACAAAAAAATAAATATATCAAAAGAGATTTATCTATTCAATGGGATTTATATTTAAATGAAGTATAAAAATATAAAAATCATTTTTAAAAACAAGTTTTATTTCTATTTTTTGATTGCACCAAAACTAAGTGTCATGAAGGAATCGGTTGCTAAACGGTTATTTCGGTTTGAATAATTTGGGATCTTTTATTTAGTTAACATAAAAAAGTTAAGTTTCGGTTTGGATTTCTGTAACCAGCTTCAATCGGCTAATAGCGGTTACCGGTTACGGATTTAATACCGGCTAATAAAAAAAACCGCTAAACCGCTACTAAAATTGAGAATATTTGTCTTAAAAAAGCTGAAGCTTTAGTCTGACTTGACAACCCTGCTTTTTTATACACTTGCGTCATTCGAAAATTAATCATTTTCAACTATTACTTATTCTAATTATGCTTTTATAACCGCATAACCGCAACTAAATGCTTAATAAAACTGAGAATATTCGTCTGACTTGACAACCCTGTTTTTGTATACACTTGCCAATTATGAAATGTATACAGTCGAATTTCCCTAACTTGAATCACCATTATCCACGAAAAAAGTTCGAGTTAGGGAGACTTCGAGCTAGGGAAGTAGAACTGTATGAAATTTGCCTAGTATTGCCACTCGATTTTGTTCGAGTTAGAGAGACTTCGAGTTAGGGAAGTTCGAGTTAGGGAAGTTCGACTGTATTACTTATTCAAATTATGCTTCTATAACCGCAAATAATCGCAAATAACCGGTTATTAAAACTGAGAATATTCGTCTGACTTGACAACCCTGTTTTTGTTTACACTTGCAAATGTTTCTTGTATTTTGTTACTTATGCTAATTATGTATGTACATATGTTAATTAAGTTATATCAAGTGTAATGATTCCTACATGTGTCGCGTTGTTGTTCCTTGTGCTGCAATAGCCGCAAACTTGCGTCTTCTTCTTCCACATTATCCGTTTCCAATTTGTTATTGTTGTTGGCATTTGCAGCCTGTGTTGTTGTTGTTGTTGCTGCTGCTGCTGCTGCGCTGCCATCCCACAAACGTCGCTGTTGTTGTTGCTGTAGCACCATCATTTTGATTTTGATTTTGGTTTATTTATGAAACACGCACAAATTCAATTAATCACTTGCACTTTCGTTTTATATGTAAATCGGAGAAATGTCAAATGTACTTGTGTGTAATTTGCAAGTCACAGCGAGCGAGTCACAGAGTTGCAATTCGCCTTAAAAATTAACATTTACTATAATTTTGTTCATTTCAATAAATATTACGCTACTCTGTTGTGGCTCTGTTAACGGCAAATGCTAATGTTAATGTACCGAACCGACTTCGTCGACTTGCCGAATGCAACTGAATCGACAAAACGACAGCGACAAACGGTACCCAATGCTGCAGTTGCCTTGTGCCTTTGCGTGTGTGTGTGTGCGTGTGAATGCTTTATGATTTGCAGCAGCGTTTAGTTGTTGTTGTTGTTGCTAGTGCGATTGCTGCTGCTGCTGCTGCCTAGTTTTCTTTGTTGCTTTGCACTCAACATTCTCACTCTCTGGCACACACACACACACACATTTGCTTACCCCGTCGCACTCAAACTTCAACTCAAAAGCAGCGATCAACCCCTGCACCGTTAGATACTCTGTGAGTGATATTCTGAGTGTGGAACGTATTCGTTGTCATTGCCTGCATTCTGATTAGACTAGCTGTCATTGTTGTTGCCGCTGCACCTTCCCCTGCACATATTGCTGTATTAGCATAGAGTTTTTTGTTGTTGCCTCTTGAGTGAAATGGGTGTGGCCAATGCATATACCTATATGACTTTATGTATGTGTGAGTACTCGTATGCACATGCAGTTATAGCGCCGTACGCTGCGCAGTTGCCGTTTTAGTTTCTTTTGCATATTCTCTTTTCTCTTATTTGCACTAAAGTACATAGATCATAATTAAGAGCTTACACACACACACATGCTAGCCCAAAGATGTGTGAGTATGTGTGTGTGTGTAAAGGTGTTTGGGCTTATTGGAGCTTTGTACATAGACTACGTAAGTACATACATACATTATATAGAATGCAGATGTATGCAACATATTAAGACCGTTAGTTATGTATATCTATGTACAGTGGTATACATCCGATATGACATTTGAATTGTTACAAATTTTTAAATAGCTAAAATTTTAATTTCATATTTTGACCTTAATATTATTAAAAGAATTACAGATTATTTAATTAAAATCTTTTAATTAATTTAAATATTTCAATTCATTTAAATGTTCTAATAACAAAAAATATTTTTTAAAAGATTAGAAAAAAACTCGTTGATAATAAAGGACAATCTTGTGATTAATATAACATTTTAAAATGTATTTATTATAATTAAGATAAAACTCAAATCGAAATTTAATTCCAAGTAATTCTGCAAATTTTAAAGTGGTATTTGAACTAGTTAAACTATCATTATGGTATAAATTTATAATGCTTATTTAAATTTATAATAAATAATATAATTTTAAAGTTAAAGTTATTCTATAACTCGAATTTCTCTCAAACTCGAGCTAAGTGAATGGCAGTTAAATTAATAAACTTAAGAAAAAGAACTTTAAGTCGAATATCTTCATAACTCGAACCGTTTCTTTGGATTCGCGTTAGGGAAGTTCGACTGTATATGTTAAAAAAAGCGAAATCTTAAGATTTCACTTCATATCTCACTATAGAATTAAATTATTTTTATTCTTATTGTAAACAATGTAAAATAATGTAATGTAAACTTATCTTGAGGTTAAAATGACCGTAAAACAATGTAGGACATTATTATTAAATAATGTTTATTTATTTATTATTTTATAAACTTATCTTAAGGTTAAAATAAGCTAATATATTAAATATGCATTAATATTTGCATATCTTACTTTTCATATATTTTTTAGGCATGTTGGTGCCACTGTGCCAAAATCAGTAGAGAAATACTCATGAGGATCCCATTTCCCGTTGTGATTATATAAACACAAAACACATTCATATAAACATCAGCGCAGGCATTGAACTGAGAGTTGGGGAGTAATTACAACAAGTGTTCAACTTGTTGTTGCTGTTGTAAGCCAGACAAGGCAGCGTGTGTGTGTGTGTATGTGTGAGTGAGTGTGAAAAGGAGAGGCAAAGTTTTTGCAGCATTGCAAAAGGAAGTCGAGAGGATTTTGCACATGCAGGAGCAACTGAAGGGGAATGGGAGGGAGGCGGAAAGGAAGAGGGGCAGGAGAGGGAGCAGGAACTGGAGGCAGATCCTTTGCCTTTGCCTCGGTGACAGCGCAACACATTTAACGATTATGAGTGGAAATTCAGAAGGCAGTCTTTGTCTCAAGAACCATAAGGAATTGGAAAAAGAAAATACATATGGCAGGAGGAAGAAACTGGGAAGGACTTGCAACCCGGCATCCTTGCACCCAAGCTGCCTTGTGGGCGAGAAATGTTTTAATTAAAAGTGCAAAATTAATGCTTGGCCTGCCAGGATATGACTGGCCAATGACCAATGAGGAATGACCAATGACCAGAGACCAGACCAGAAACCAGACCAGAGACCAGACTCAGCGCACATTAAAGTGCCAACATGATTTAAGGGCAACGGGAAAATCGATAGATGGCAAATGCTACAAGGGGGAAACTGACCAAAAACTGCCCAACTAATTTCAATAGTTATCCTTTTGACTTTGCCTTTGCCGTTGCCGTTGCCGCTGTGCACGTAGCCTGATTAAACTTGTCACTCGACATGAAAATGCGAAACAAAAGATAAACAATCTTCAGTCTTCTTCTCGCTTCACTTCGCTTCTCTTCCCTTGTCGACTCTACGTTTACCGTATTCCCAGACTCTAAGTTTTCTGAATTCAGTTCTTAATTTACACTGAAAAAAACTAAATCATTATAAAATTTAAGTCCAACATTCTTGATTTTTGCATGAATCTTATGAAGTTCGCACTCAAAATATAATGAAGACTATTTGAGTATAACATTTTTTTTTTTAAATCATTCTGAATTTCACGTTTAACATTCTTGTATATAGCTTGTATTATTCGAATCATATTTTCAAAATAATCAACATTATAAAGTTTGACTTGATTTTAGGAAACTTAATGTATTTTTACTTAACTTTTTAATACATTGAAAATTGTAAAAAAAAGTTTTTTTCTGTAAAGAATTTCGAATTCAGCCTTAATATACAAAAAAAAAAAATATTCTTCAATTAAAGCTAAATGTTCTCGAGTTCAGCATGTGTTTTTTCAAAGTATATATTTAGAATTTATTTGTTAAAGTAAGAATAAAAATTATTTTGTTTTAAATAAGATCCAATTACTAAGTTGATTTGATTTTGGATAAAGTGATTAATTAAAATTTGTGCATTTTGAAAATAGTTAAAAAATGTTTTTTTCTGTGCAAATTTTTGAATTCAGTCCTTAATTTACAGGAAAAATCGTTCTAAAATTCAATTTTAACATTCTTGATTTAAATATTTAGTTTTGAAGCTATGTATAGTTATATATGTATTTGTAAAGTTAAAACTATTTGCGAATTAAGTTTGAATTGAATCATTTTAGCAACCCATCGTTAAGTTTGATTTGATTTTGGGAAAATTGTGATTAATTGAAATTTATACATACATACATATATATTAAAAATAGTTAAAGTAGTTTTTTTGCAGTGTAGATTTCGGAATTCAGTGCCGAATCGACTGTCGTCCTGGAACAGTTGCTGTCTGGGCAATTTGATTATTTGCCAAAAACAGACAGCGTAGTTACCAAAACAGGGGTTACACCCACACACACACACACACACACACACACACACATGCGTTCAGATGTGGCATGTGGCATGTAAATACCGCACAAAGGGGCAACAACAAAGTTTTTGGGCTTTGAAATTAATCAAGAAAATAAACGCTTGGCAGCATCAAAAAAATACGGCAAAAGGGACGAACGGCACTTTGCATGAGGACCAGCAGCAGCAGCAGGATAAACCATAAACCAGGACTGAAGGACAAGCACAATGCCAGAGGGTTGAGAGGAACTAGCTGTCGTGCTCTTCTTCTTATACCACACTCTTGTCCTGTTGTTGTTGTTGTTGCAGTGCATTAAAATGACATACCAATTTGCGTTAAGCAAATAAGACGAGACTAGTTTTAGTCTCTCTTCGCTTTTGGGGTTGTCTCTCTGCGTCCTTCTTTGAGATTTTGGGGTTTGCTTTAATTTCTGCTTTGTTTTCATAGTGTTTTTCAGGGTGGACTTTAAGTTTGCCAAATTAAATGGCCGAAAACGTTATTTGAAACTAAAAATTAATATGATAAATGGCGCTAAGATAAGGAGACATTTATAAAAGTTAGACAGTTGATACACGAGAAGATAAAAATATAATTTATTAGAATTATTTAAAATTCTTGTATTAAAGAAAATAAAATATTTAACAGAAAACTTGGATAGTTAATAAAATAAGACATTTGTTTTAAGACAATATTATTTATTTGAATATAATCATAATACTGAAATAAAATAATATTGAAGGTAAAAGACGAAAAAAATTCCGTATTCCACTTTTGATAGAGTTTTGAACGTTTAAAGTTGGTAAGATTTTAGACTTTATACTTGATAAGTCCAAGTTTTTTTTCGAAAAACACAAAATCAAAATCCTAATTTTTAGAAGGAAAATTATTTAAACGATAATAATAAAAGTAAAAAGCAGATTGGATTTAAAATTTTTGCAAAGAAAATAAAAAGTTTCAGAGTCAAATTCAAAAAATTATTTAATCTTTTAAATTTTGTTTTTTCAAAAAACACAAAATCAAAAACCAAATTTTTAGGAGGAAAATTATTTAAACGAAAAGAATAAAATTGAAATGCAGATTAGATTATTAGGCCAAAACATGATCAAAATGATATTTTGCTCGGAAATCTCTGATCATTTTTAAAAATTTTGAAAGTTGGTCTAATTTTTGATCAATTTTCATGCTTTTTAACAAATACGGAAATTAATAATAATTGAAAATAAATGAGTTTGGTTTGAAAACCTTGAGTTTGCTTATCTCCTTAGTTTAATTTACTTTACCTTAAATAAACCATCCTTTGATAATCCTTCTAGAATAAAATTGGCACTCAAAATATAAAAAAAATCTTTGCACGTTTGCTTAGCTGTTGAAAAAGCGCGCCAAAAAATGGGACAAAAAGATTGAATTCGATAGGAAATCAAAGGCAAACCCCATCCAATTGTGTGAGAGAGAAAAGAAAGGAAAGAATCAATGCCCGAGGACAAATGTCCCTTTACTTCCGCATTTTAGCGCCGTCTTCCGTCTTCCTACTTAGATCCCCTTCCCACATTCAGTCATTATTTATTAACGTTTATTGATTTCGACTTGCCTGGAAATCTGCCACAAAAAATCTCTGTCAACTACAACCCTTCGTCCCTAAAAATCGAACTGAAAAACCTTCTCAAAAAAGAATAAGATGAATTTTTCCCTGATTTCATTGTCAAATTCGCGCCGTTTTCTGTGTTTTTCTGTTTCTCAGCCCGTTTTTTGGGCTAGAAAACAGGCAAAAGAAAAGAAAAACGAAAATCAAGGGTAAAAATTGAGGATCACTGTCAAGGATTATTAAGGATCTTCCACAGTTTAGCTGCAGCGCAAACACACTTGTGCACGGTACGGCCGTACCCTAAGAGGGTAGCAACCCCTAGCCGTACCTCAGGCTGAATCCATTGCCAATAATGCGTCACTTTTTTAACGTAAAAAGGAAAAAATTTGTGTAATGTATGGCAAAAAATAGGTAAAAACGCAATTTTTTTTTCTTTTGGGTCGAACAATGCAATTTTTCTGGGTGATTTTTTCAATTTTTTATAGTTGGGTGCGAGGGTAAGAAAAAAAAAAAGAAAAGGTATTGCGGTTCTTTTGCTACCGTTTGATTAACCGTGACAGCGTCTAACGGAATTTTGCCAAAATTTTCTCACAATATCAACCAGATTTCTCAGAACATTTTCAGAACGCCATTTTGTGCACCCTTTTACGGGATTTTAAGCCCCCTGCCCTTGGTTGTATGCAAATGTAACCCTTATGACGGTATTCCACCATTTTTGTTTAAATAAAAAATATTTCGCTAGGCAAATGGGATTTACAGTCTTGTAAAGCGGTTTTATTGGATTTGTCATTGCCACCCTCCAGCCTTTCAACCCCCCGCCTTTCAACTCCCCCCTGGGCGAACTCAATTGGCCATAAGCTGCTCAGGACCTGGCACAGTTGGTATTGACACCAGTTCACAGTGAGCTTTATTTTTTACCGTGTTTCTTTTCGCTTTTTTTTTATTCTCTGATTTCTGTTTGGGGTTGCGTTCCATGTCAAAGGTTAGACACATGCAATTGTGGTTCCTGGACGCCGCAGGCAGCCGCAACCACCCACTGAAAAGTGGTTTTAAATTCCATTAAATAAAGTTGTTAAGGTCTCTTGTCTCCTTGCCACTTGAAATTTCGCCTTGGTATTTTCACGCATATTTTCTTCGCACTTTTGAACAATTTATTAATATTTTAGTGATTTCAAATGGAATTTAGATGTTGCTTGGGGGCTACACACACCCCAATCCATGGGGTGTTTGTGCTGGCAGTCGGAAAAGGTAGAGTATGGCATAATGTAATGTGACTTGGGTTGGAATGTCATTGCTATTGTATTAAGTGGAGTGCTAGTAATTGAGTTCAAGTTTTCTCTTAGCGGGGGTCTTTAAATGTTGGCTATTTAAGGAGGGAGTGGAACTTGATACGTTCAGGTAAAGTGGGTAAATTTTTTCGATTTCAAGCGGTTGTCAAAATCGTAATCTACAACGAGTTCTAAAAAGATTTGCCCAAGAAACCATGGGTCTAAGTCAAAATCAAACTTCGATGTTTAACGAGAAATTATGATAAATTTTGGCATTTCATACAATTTCCCATATTTCACCCATGGTTTTTTAAGCAAAACCGCTTGATATAAAAAAAAAATTAATTTTTGCTTTATACAAATTTTCCGACTCTAGTGGAAATGCATCCGGTAAATCTTTGGGATCTGCTTAAAGTGTAAGATCGAAAGCCTTATTTTATAAAGAGAAGAATTTTATATAGAGCGATTGTTGAATTCGCGTTCTAAAAACTCAAGTTAAAGAAGTTTCAATACATATCAATTCCATTATTTGTTCTTGCGAAAGCTGAGAATGTTAATATTTAAGAAACTTGTTGAGTTTTTAATTATTATAATGGTATAACGTTAGACTGTTGACTGGGATAGACAAATTATGTTTTCGTACTATCCATGCCTTACCAAGAAATTGTTCAAGATATTAGAGTCATTGTAGCATTTATTGAAAGTAAAATAAAAAGAATTCACCTAGGATACTAGAGAAACTATCTCTTGCTCAGACACTTTAGATATAGAATTAATCTTTAAACTCAATGCATTGTAAACAGCCAAATCTTCATGGTAGATTAATTTTCTATATGTAAAATAATCTAAAGAATCGAATAGATTTCAACTGAAAATTTCCATTCAGTATAGAAATTAAAGAATAGAAATGGTGCTAAAAAAGTTGGTAAATGATTAAGAATTGTAAGTAATTTTTGAAAATTTTTGAAAATTAAGAATTGTAAGAAAACTTTAAACTGTCCAGAATTCACTAGATAATAACAGATGCTTTACTGGTGGTACAGATTTTTCTTTTAACAAAAAAATTAGAAGTTTTTCATCTTTAAAAACAATTAGTCAACGAATTCTTTTAAAAATTGTACTTACAGTCGTGCGTTCCTAACTCAAATCACCATTATCCATAAAAATGGTTCAAGTTATGGATATATTCGACTTATAGAGTTCTTTTTCTTAAGTTTATTAATTTTACTGCCTCTCATTTAGCTCAAATTAAAGAGAAATTCGAGTTATGGAAGTTCAAATTTATAATGTAATGTTGTGAGTGAAAGTCCTTCAAAATGAAAAAGATTTAATTTTTATAATGCTAATTGCCTATGTAAAGAATGTTGACTTGATATTCATTTATTAATTTTAATATTTTAGACATGTTTAAAATAAAATAAACAATATTTTTTCGCATTGTAAATAATTAATCAGCAATTGGTAATCCAATTTATGGCTGACCAGTGTTGTCAACCACCTTAAATCAGCAGTTTTTTGTTAACTAGTGTTGTCATTAAAGGTGGCAAGAAGCAACACAGCAGCAATTAGTAAATAAAGCAGAGAAAAAGTAGAAAGAAAAGAAAATAAGTGAAAACTTACCTTTGCTCGCAGTAGTTGTTGCTGTTGTTGTTGCTGTGGGGTTGCTGCCAGGGTTGCCAACGCGACGCTGTTGAGCATTTGGCTGCTGCTTGGCAGGCTCGTAAATATTTGACTCCTTAGGAGTCAGTGGAGTGGCAATTGCAACTTGTACGGTTGCTGCTGTTGCTGCTGTTGCTGCTGTTGTTGCTATTGTTGCTGCTGTTGTTGCTGCTGTAGTTGCTGCTGCTGTCATGGCATTGCCATTGCCATCATAGACGACACCTTGCCAATGATTGTTATGCTCATTCGACTTCAACTCCAGTTCGTCCTTGTTGTTGTTTACATCCTGTTGCTGCTGCTGTTGCTGTTGCTGTTCCTGTTGCTGCTGTTGTTGCTGTTGCTCCTGTTCGTCACGCAGTCGCTGCTGCTGCAATTGATGCTCGCGTATGAGACGATCTCGTTCGTGAAAATGACGCACGAACAAATGGTCGCCATTGTGTCCCTGTGTCCGTGTGGCAACACCAACAGTTGCTGCTGGTTGCTGTTGCTGTGGGGTTAATGACTTTGTAGCATACAAACTTGCGTTAACATTGGCAAACGTCTCTCGCGGCAGACTATTAATTGTTGTTGTTGCCACTTGTTGTTGCTGTTGTTGCTGCTGTTGTTGTTGCTGCTGTTGTTGTTGTTGTTGATAATGATGTTGAAACATGATTTCATGCAGTGGTATCAAAAAATCCGGCAGCGTTTTGTGCGCTTTAACAGCGGCTGTTGTTGACGGCATTTCCAACCCAAAATATGGCAGACATGTCTGCGTTTCCAGTCCCAAACCCAAACCCAGTCCCACTTCGACGCCCATGCCACCAGCTAGAAAGGGGGGAAGAGATTGGCTGGACTGACTCACATAGTTGGAAATTAAATCATTGTCCTTGTTATTATTATAATTATGATATCCGGGCCGCAAATACCAGGGATTCAGCATTGTTTTCGTGCGACAGCTTGACACATTTGGCGGCAGACACATGGACGGCGTGGCTATAAATCAGACAAAAAAAGGGGTAGAGAAAAGGGTTAAAAAGTAGGCAAAAAATGGGCATAAAATGGGGCAAAAAATGGCATTTTTATAGACACAAAATGAAGTGAGAATTTGTCGTTTTCCACACCAAAAAAGTAAAGGGTTAAAGGCTTGCAACATTATCATTATCCACAGCCGGTTCAACCCCCACCCCAACCCTAAACAACTCCAACCCTGTTCCTCATATCATTTACCTAACTTGCAACATGGCCGAGTTGCTGTTGTTGTTGTTGTTGTGTCACCATCAATTACTCATCATTTATTGCTACGCCTTTTAGGCCTTGTTTAACCTTAACCCCCTCTAGCCCCTCATTTTAGTCACCCCTCAAGTTAGGGGTTTCTTTTTTTGTAATTTTTAATCAGCTCGAATCATCATTCGATGCGTTTATGACTTTGATTGATTATCAATCTGTATATAATTTCGATTTCAAAGCATTTTACACAATTTGTGATACATGATAAAAATCTGAACATTTGCGCAAAGTGTGGGCGTTGTAAGCGATGGGCGTGGCAGTGACACGCCTACTTTTTAGGACTAGGCGAATTTTGAAAGTGACGCTTGGTAACTCTATTAAAGAATTCTTTTTTTTTGATCGGGAAAAGGAAAAAATTATGATGATGGGTGGATGATGACATTTCATATTATTTAAGGGGAAAATATGTCGCTTTTTATAATGGAAGTGGAGAGAATAAGTGGGGGAAAGAGATGAAGAAAGAAAGAGAGAGAAAAAGAGAGAGAGAGAGAGAGAGAGCTAGATCTAAGAAGACAAGGAGATAGAGTGCCATACATAGAAAAATATTATATACATTACATTAATTATTAAGGTTTAATATGAATTGTTGATGATGGAAAAATATTATTTTATGAATATTATGGAAATCGAAAAAAATGAGATAAGAAAACAAAGACAAAACGAGAGGGGCATAAATCGATAAAGAATTAGCCTACTCAAAAAATATATTGAATAACTTAATTTTGTAAAAGATCTTAAAATTAAAAATAAAAAATATATCGGAAAAAATAAATTACATTAGTAATTTTAACTATTTTTAATTAAGAGATGAAAGAATAAAAAGTTTTTCTGAGATACCATACAAAAAATCAGAAAAAATATTAGCGAAGAGATTTTTGAAAATTTTTGTTGCAGCCACTTTATAGAAATATTTAGAGAAACTTTTTGCATCAAAACATTTTGTTTTTAATATCGAGAAGAAGGTAAAAAAGTTAATTTTTGCAAAAAAATGTTCCAGTAAGTTTTAATATTTTCAAATTATAAGTTGATTTAAAATATATTTTAGTTAGTTGTAATTGAAGCTTTCGATTTAAGTTGCATTTTGTGCTGGTTGTAATAAGCTTTGAGCCACTGTAAATACATTTCACAACAAATACTTAAATGCAGTAGTGAAAAGAGAGTCTAAGATTATTCACTTTTGGAATGATGTTGAAATATTAATTGTTTAAAGGTTTAAGAACTTTAATTTCATAAAGGCATAAATCAACTAAATTTAATATTTCTGTATGTGATTAATTAAGTAATCTCTAAAATCTTTTTGCGGTTTTCAGAAAAGTTTTAAAATATTTGTATATTTATCTGTAAATCTATGTTTGGGTAAAAAATTTATTATTTTTATTAAATTATAAAACTAAATTAAATCATAAAACTAATATCTCATTTTCAATAAATTTCAAGCTGCGTGAGGTCCTTTTTTTGGATAGTCAAAAGAAATGAAATAAAAACGAGAAAAACTCCCAACTGTCAGGATCATAAAAGGCGAGAAACTAAAGAGAGAGATGTTTCGTGAAAAGTAAATTAAATGCGAAAGGAATAATTGAAAATCGTTAAAGAAGGGATCTCCTTTTTTTAGGCAATGCTGTCACTTTAAGGCAGGCGAAGAGGAAGGGGGAAACTGCCCCCGTTGCTGGTTTTGGTTTTCAGCTCGGTTGCAAGTCTGATGATGTCTAATGTGTTTGCCAGCCGGTGCATGCAACAATGGCAACAAAGGATAAAGGATAATGCCGCAATAGAAATCAAAGCGCATATAAGAAAGCAATAAAGGCAGCGACAGCGACAGGAGTTGAGCTCCAGGTAGTTGATAGCAAGGATGTCGAAAGGATGCGTGTTAATCGCCATGTTGCAGGTAAAGTAATCGCAATGTAACAATGCCAAAAAAAAACGAGAAGAAAACCGCCAAAAAATAAAAAAACGCATAAAAACTGAGGGGAAAGGGGAGAGTGCAAAGAAGTAGGGGGGAACAGGAGGAGCTGGTTATCCTTGATCCTTTTGTTGGCGCGCTCGATTTGGTTGGCACAGCTTGCGTTAAGATGCAACGCAAGGCTGCAACAAATTGAGCCTGAAAAAAGGATTTAAATTTTCCGAGTTTTTTAACAATTGCCAAAGTACAAAAATGTGGCTTGTGGCCGCCGTGTGGCAGCTGCAACAAGGATACTCATACACAGGATACGCAGGATACACGGCAGCAACTGTCTAAGCAATGGAAAGTAGTGGCAAAAAACTTTCACCTTTCCATCTTCCAACTTCATTTGCTGCAACAAAATGTGGCCTTATGGGCAGAATTGAATGCCATTGATTCGCCTTGAGTGGCACATGCATTGAGGTCCTTTGACAGGCATTCAGACGGCGTCCTTTTTGGCCGTAATTAGAAGTCAGCTTTCGTTGCAAAAGCCACGCCCTCAATATGAAATCGAATCACTTTCCCTTCACTTTTTTTTTCTTTTCATTTTCATTTTCATACATAATCCTTGCCACACTTCCTTCACTTCCTTTCCTCACACTCTCAACAGCTGCCTGGCGAAATTTCCTGTCAACCCTTTTTTGCATCTCTAAGATGCGTCGCGTGGCACGCACACGACCTCTGACCCCTTCCGAGTTAAGGGGTTAAATGTCAACTAATATTTCAACTATTATGCCAAAATAAATTTGTTGACGTCGCGTGGCGTCGTTTTATTTCTGGGTCACTCGATGACTTCCTGCCTCCCATATAATAAAAGTCCATTAATTTCTTTATTCTACCTGAACATAAATCAACGAAATACCTCAACATATCTCTATTATAATATCTTCCAAAAACCTGGTAGCCCGATATACATTTGTATATTTATATTTAGATGTAGATCTTTGCTCATTATTCAAGTTTTTCTGTTTTTTTCTCTGTTGCTCTAATGAACATTTTGTGGTCAACTCGACTAAATTTGGAATTCTCTATGCATCATTAGCCCTAACACTCTGTTTTTTCCATTCATAAAGCAAATAACAAAGTTTTGAATTAATGAGTTTTAGAGTGCAGCCGAATTTTAGAAGCTTAAAGAATCTTGAGCTTACAGAAGTAAAAAAAAATACTCATAATAATAAACTACAAAATTAAACATATTAATATATAAAATGTAAACTATTCCATTAACATTTGTTTTACAATTTAAATGTAATTTTTAAAATTTAAAATGCATGCAAAAAAACACTTTGTATATTTTTGGTTTAAAATTACTCTACAAAATAAAACTATCCTGCTGGAATTTTTTTCACAATTTAAATGTAATTTCACTGTTTATACAATATTACACAAAATTTGAATACAAAATAATTTTAATTAAAAAAACCCTAAATGTAAATTTGAGATTTTCTAAATTTTTTTTTTGCCAACTTTTGTCAATATAATAAATAATTACAATTTTATTGTGTCTTAAAAATTCGCATTACCTTATTTATTTATGAGAATCAATTACAATCAATAATAATTTACATTTATAGCTTATTCCAAAAACAAATAGATATGTTTTCTTTGTCCCAGTTGTCGTAATAAAACAATTTTCATTTAAGCTTTCTAATGCTGAAAAAAAAGAAGTTTAAAACTACTCGTGTTTAAATCAAATGCCAACAATCAAAATGCCGACAGAAAAGCATTTAGAAACGTTTTGCATTATAATTACGGCTATTATTTTCAAATGGGGTCATTAACATGTGACATTCAACATTCAATACTAACAAAACACAAATTTTAAATCGCTTCAACCAACAAGAACTTTGATCTATAATTAGCGATAAAATAGGTTATAAAATAAAAAAAGCAAGCCAAATGATAAGTGAAGAGTGATAAGAGCGCCACTTAAAATGCTTAAAATAACAAATTTAAAATTTGGGAGAATGTGTCTCAGTCTCCGTCTCAGTCTCAGTCTCCAAAGAGAAGAGATTTCGCTGAAGATTTGACTGAAATCTGATTTGGAAGAACAATAAATTTTTTCGCCAGCTAATTGTGGTTTCTGTGGTCAGCTTGAAGAATGATCGGGGATTAGTAGAACAATAAAAAAGGGCTAAAAAACAAATAATAAAATATATGTACGCGTCAGCTGTGCCAAACAAAGCGTGGCATGGAGATGGCATCGTGTCGTGACACGAAAATAAATGAGTTATAAACTGTTTAGAAATAAATATTTCGGTACTACTTAAAAATATTTTTAATTAAAGTGTTAATAAATATTTTAAACAAATATAATACATTTGTCGAGTGTTTTTATCGTGTCACGAGTATAAATTGTATGATCTGAAATTTTTATATAGTATTAATCGATTCAATTTTAGCAACATAAAATAATAATCCAAAATAAAACATTTAATAATATTGCTAACAAGTCTGAGTATATAAAAAATAGAAATAAAACTTAAACTGATAAAAAATTAAAATAATATATAAAAATATTGTAATATCAACATTTATTTAAATTAATGTCGTGTCACGTGCTCATCTCTAACAGATTTAATCAACTCGAATGAATAATTTTAATATTATAATATTAAAAATATTTAAATAATTATTTGGCTCTTCACGTCGTGTCACGCGCTCATCTCTAATCGTTTCAAGTCTGGAGTAAAGTTCAAAAATAAATTCAGTTTTTGGTGGTTTTTAAGCTATAAATTGGCGCTGTGAGCTGATTGAAAAGTTTAGAACATTTGCGGCAGTTGCCGAGCGCGTTCGTCATGGCTTACACGGTCTTAGCCACGTTATTACCACTAGTTTTGGTTGCTCTGTCCATCGCTTTGCCCCAATCCGCAAACGTTGATCTTTTTGCCTTGCCCGTGGCATCAAAACACAGCGAGGAATTATTGCAACATTATGGCGACTTTATGTTGTCCGCGATGAATCAAAGTGTCGATCCCTGCGAGAATTTCTATGACTACGCCTGTGGCGGCTGGAAGGAGTCAAAGTTGTTGACTGAAAGGGCGAGGAATTCCAGTTTTCTGCAGGCCATACAACATCGCATTGATGAACAAGTGTTGAACTTTCTTCAGAACTCAACACAGGAGCAACTTCAGGACAGGAATCTTTCCAGCAGAGCAGAGTGGAAAGCCAAGAGATTCTTCGCCAGCTGCCTGCAGATGAAATCGAATCTCTCGCTGGGCTACGACAGATTCATGGCCAACACAGATGATCGTTATGGAGTGAAGGATAAACATCATTATCAAAATGCCAGTCAGGATTGGATTTACATCAATTTCATGTCCAGCTACGATGTGTATCCTTTGCTGCCTCTGAAAGTGCACTACAACACGGCTCTACGCAAATTTGATATACTTTTGACGACGCCCAGCAAAATGCTCTCGAATGTGAATGAGGAACAACTGCAGAATATGACGCGCGATTTTCAGCTGACTGATGAGAAGAAGCGACAACAATTTCTCAGCCACTTTGCGAATCTTACGCAATTTGAGCGAAATCTCACGCAGTTGGTCAAAACGCGCAATGAAACGGAGCAATTGAATTTGGGCGAATTCTTAATTCGCCACAAGGCGGATCGTTTGAATTGGACACGTTACTTCGATGTGGCCTTCAATGGCAGCCAACAATCGCATTGGCCCGTGCTGAATCAGCTGCAGGATGTGGGAGAACTTGTGCACTTCCTGGAGCGCAGCGAGTTGCAACTTCTGCGCTCCTATGTGCAACATCGCGTGCTCTTGAAGCTGTACGCCGTGTGGAAGACACAGACCAGAAATGGCAGCGTGGCCAACGATTGTCGAGTGGCCACGGAAACTTATTACAACTATGCCATGTTGCCTTGGTTTATTGGCCAGGTTAGTAGAAGACACCACTTATATTATATTCAGATCATAATTTTATTTTGAATCGAAAATTTGTAAGGCCTTGAAGGAGTCTTGAAAGACCACATAAAGTGTATATATTCTTGATCAGAATGCCAAGCTGAGCTGATAAAGTCAAGATATTCTGTTTCTATGTCAACTCTAGTGTCAATTTTAAAACTATCTCGATGATACTTGGCAAAGTTTCTTCTTTTTGATCCAGGCAGTTCGAATTTGGTACGATCGGAAACGATTGGTAAAATATTAAATTTCACCAAAAAAAAAAAAACACTTTTAAAATTTTTAAAAATATTTAACTAAATCAATATTTTGGCTTAGAATTTTCTATATACAGTCGAACTTCCCTAACTCGAAGCACCATTATCCACGAAAAAAGGTTCGAGTTAGGGAGACTTCGAGTTAGGGAAGTAGAATTGTATGAACTTTGTCAAGTATTGCCACTCGATTTTGTTCGAGTTAGAGAGACTTCGAGTTAGGGAAGTTCGAGTTAGGGAAGTTCGACTGTATATAGTAGCGGACAAAGAAAACCGGACACCTTAAAAGAGCTATTCTTTTGAGTTTTTTTTTTAAATTGTTAATTTATTCGACCGTAGGAAAACGTATTTCCCCTAGGAACCGTTTGAATGATACGAAAATTTCCTTAACCCATCAAATACCCATTGAAAATTTCGAATTTTTGTAAAAGTTTACGTTTTAAACTTTCTTCCTCGGGCTCAAACAAAAAATAAATTTTTCGAATAATTCTAAGAGTGATTTCCAAAAATGTTTTCATAAATATCTTTGCTAGTATCTTTTATGATTTTTTAAATAGGATGATCACAGAAAAATGTTGTATGAAAAATGGGAAAAAGGGTTTAAAATAGTAATTTTTCGCCATTTTAAAAAAATCATTAAAAATACTAGCAAAGAAATTTTTGTACATTTTTTTTTGCAATCACTCTTAGAATTGTTTGAAGAATTTTTTTGTATCAAATTATTTCTTTTTAAAAATCGACGATAAAAGTTTTAAAAGTAGTCGTTGACAAAAGTTCAAAATTTTCAATGTGTACTTAATAGGTTAATGGGTTTGCTTTTTGATATATTTTAGCCAAACTCAAATATTATGTACTTGGTTTGGTAAAATACATACATCCTGACCAAATTTGATTACTATATCATACAGTCTTCAGTAGAAAATATAACGGCATTCTGTAGATTACTTATGGCTATTGCTATTTCAAAATTTTGCCATTAATTGCTCTCTACATATTTGTAAATAAGATCTAAATTTTTTTTATAAAAATATACTAATAAACAATCAGTTAATATATTTGTAGAGCCCTGCAAAGGCATCAGACCTTCGGGAATTCGTTCTATATATTCCTTTTCTACAAATTATTGTATAAATTGCTCTCCACATAAAATAAAATATTTTTAATTTTTTTAAAAAATTATATTCCTCAGGTTTTTGGTCAGCAGCAACGTGCGGACGTGTTGACTGTGGCCAAGGACATCCGGGACACGTTCTACGAGCTGCTGGAGCACTACACCTGGCTGGACGACGAGACACGATCGCAGGCCAGGACCAAGCTCGCCTCAATGGATGTGCTCGTGGGCTACAGCGATGAACTGCAGCATCCGCAGCTGATCGATGCTGTCTACAGTGACATCAACATGACCCACAATTGGTATGAGAATCTGGAGATCTTGGAAAGGAATCGGGCGAGGACACGGCTAAGATCAGTGGACAAGGCGTTCATACCGCTGTTGATGCCCACGCGTACAGTGAACGCCTACTATGCGGACTTTCTCAACCAGGCCTTCATCACGATCGGCATGTCACAGTGGCCACTCTACCACGTGAACTTTCCAGCCGTGCTCAAGTACGCCGGCATTGGCAACATTGTGGGCCATGAAATGGCCCATGGCTTCGACTCCTACTGCTATCAGTTCAACTACGATGGCAAGAAGGTCAACTGGTGGTCAACTGCCTCGTTGCGCAATTTTAAGGAACGTTATCGCTGCCTGGAATCCCAGTACAACAAGTTCATCCTGCTGGGTGTTCCCACCAATGGCACTTTGACCTCGGGCGATAATATTGCCGATAATGTGGGCGCTCGCATGGCTTATTACGCCCTCAAGCGACACTTGGGCGAGGGGGCGTGGCAGGAGAAGCCGCTGCGTGGCCTGGACTTTAACAACAAGCAACTGTTCTTCTTGAAATTCGCTCAGACTTGGTGCACGGGCAAGGATAATGCCTACAAGTTGAGTAAAATAAGGAACGATGTCCATGCCTACGAGGAGTTCCGAGTCGTCGGCACTCTCAGCAACATGCCCGAGTTCAGCGAGGCCTTTAAATGCCAACTGGGTACGGACATGAATCCCTTGAAGAAGTGCGTCGTCTGGTAGTTAATAAAGTTTCAATTGAGGAGTAGAAAAACATTTGCAAGGCGTTTTTAATGGGTTAAGGCTGAAAGTTATTTTCAGAATAAAATACAGTCGAATTTCCCCAACTCGAAACTCCAAAAAAAGTTAGAATTAAGAAGACACCGACTTGTGGAATTCTTTTTTAAATTTATGTAATTTATTGCCAATTGATTTAGTTCAAGAAAATTCGAGTTATGGAAGTTCGATTGTACTATGTTATTGGACAATGGTCTTAAAGGATTATTAAAGATTGTTAAAATATGATTCTGTAAGATCATGTAATTAAAAATCATTATTAAGATTTTATAAATACAGTCTTTTGTATTTAATTTACTAGATGAACTGTTTACTTCAACAAAATCACTTTGATCTCTGCGAAAGATCACTTTTAAATTTATATAGTTATAATCATCCAAGATATATATTCGCCAATGCAGTTAATTTGATTAAATTCAAGTACTGTAAATAATAGTTATGAGTTTAAAAAAATTGAAGCACAAAAAAGCCTCCTAGAATAGGAGGAAAAATAGACATATGTAATTTTTTAACGGCAAAGTCGAAAACAGGATTATTTGCAATTTTTAATTTTAAAATGATTGGTAATTATTATTGGAATTAAAAGTTATGGCTCAATTTTTATATAAAAATAATAATTATTTTTAGTTTGTATTTATAAAATTAATTTTAATAATTAAGAATATTTAAAAAAAAAAAGCCAATAACTCTTATTTTTAATTTTTTGAATTATAATTATAAACGTTACGGTTCATGATTTAATCAATGAAGATCGTTTACATACAACTTAGCGAAAGATCATTTCTACATAAAATGTAATGAAAATTTTTCAAGACTTTTTTAATATGTGAATTAATCTGATTTGTTAATTTTCGCTATGAAAATTATATGTGTATCTAAAAGATCATGCGATAAGTGATCTTCGCATTTAGAATTTAGATAATCTATAATCTAATAATCTACAAATGCTATTTATTTATTGAGCTTTGAAATTATCGACTAATTTACCTCTTTTATAAGTGATTTGACCATTAAAAAATTATATAATTAAATAAATAATTGGAAAAGATCACAAAGATTTCTATAAACGATCAATTTAGAGAATCTGGGACAATCTTATCTTATCAGATTTTGGATCTAACCAGTCTTTAGACTGTCTAATTTATGTATCTTTTTTATTTATAACTATATCTTTAATATTATGTATTGCCTTTTTATTGTAGAAGATCAAAATATCGATCAATTAAATTAGAATGGTTTGTGTATAATCAAATATTTATATTTAAAATGTATTATATATTGTGAATATTATCATAATTTTAAACTATCTTCATTTTCAGATAAATATACTTGGTTTCGTTAAAAGTCATCTGTTGATCGTTGATGATCGTATCTTTTCTTAAATTTCTACAACACAATTTCAGGCTCGCAAATTCCCTTAAATTCGAAAACAAAGACTATCTAAAATTGCAGGCACTTCACAACGCCCCCGTAAATAAATTGAGAAATGTAAGACCTGAATTGTCCTGAATTTAGTACAGCTGATGATCCTCAGTCCTTATGGAATGAGAACTAATTGATTTTAAGCAGAACCTGCAGTCTGTAACAGACGATGGGCGGTGCTGTTAATATTTGTCTTTGACTTTGCAACCGGGTGACACCTTTCTCATTACGAATTAATGGTATTTGAGCGAAAACAAAAGACAGGACAATGAAAGGAAAAGAAGAGAAGAAAGAAAGAAAGAAAGTCAGCATTAAACTACCGAACCGACAGAAAAGGTGTAGAAAGCAAGGTGAGGTTCAGGTGATGGCAGGAGATGTTGGAAACGTCTTCAACTTCAGCTGAAAAATGAAAATAATCGAGTAAAAGAATAACAGTTTTACTATCATTAGTCCGAGGACTGAAGTCACGAAACCAGATCGGTACTGGGAATAGACAAAAGTCAGCAAAAATAAAATAGAAATAAAAATACGAATGCCTGTTGCATACGAAATGATCTGTGTTTCGTATTTGTTTAAGGATCTACTTTTGAGAGTTTATCTGTCTGTCTGTCTGTCGGCCTAACGGATTTTCATGCATTTGTTATGGATTTTCGGCGCCAGGTCTCTTATTAGCCCTCACACCAGGTAGAAAGGATACGCAGCAGGACTCTGACTCCGACGTCGACTTCGACTTCGACTTTGCTCATAATCTGCAGGTCATAAAATCAGCATAGATCATTAATTTTACAGTTTGCTTTTTCAAAATGCAAAGTGTAGTTTTGAACTACCTAAAAACTACATTCTAGGTGGTCTTTCTGTAACTCTCCCTCCATCAAATTGCAACATCTTCAATTATTTAGCTGGGAAATTCAAGTGCACTTTCCCACTTTATCTCATAATTGCATTCGCACAGCACAAAATGCCCAGTCAAATTAGCCAAAGACGAGCGACCATTTGTAATCTTCTAGCCCCAGAAGAACCAGACGACTCCCAGCTAAGACTCTGGCTTAGAGGATCAGGTTCAGTTTCAGTTTCAGCTTCAGTTTCAGGCAAAGAGTCTGTGCATTAATTTTATTTATGTAAACCATTGGGAACAGGGCTTGTCTTTTAATATGAAAGGCGTAGACCGCGTAATAAAAAATCAACTTGCCGAGCGAAGCTGAAGTCGCTGCGGTGAGTGGGAGACGCTCAGCGGCAATCAGGTCTCTGTGAGCCAACAGGGTTGCCAGGCACATATTGGATGCTAAGAATAGCGAGGAATTTATATGATGAAAAGTGTTTTTGAAAAAGAGTTTAAAGAAGTCAACCTAAGGTCTAAAAATTAGAGCAAAGTATTTAAATATCTATGTTACCGTCACACTGTTAACTCCTCAAAAAAATAGAAATGAATGTGATGAGCTCTAGTTAACAAGAGATTTAGCTATAAACAGTACAATCGAAAGTATAATTTAAAGTAAACCTTATTAAAGTCTATTAAAAATATGTATTAAGTATTTAAATTAAATTAAAAAAAATAAAAATAAAATAAATAGCAGTAATAATTGCTATAAGAATTATAAGAATTGATTTTTCATTTACTTTGTTTAACCTAAGTTATTTTCTTTTCCAAAACGTGCATGTAATCTTAAACTAAAGTATGACTAGCGCCTTAATTTATAAGACTTGTCTTTGAATCGCTAAGCATCAAATAAATAAATAAAATAAACTGTTAACAGAAATGGTAATGTTATTGTCATACTGCTAAGTTAAGCATTATTCAAATACATTTAAATAATTTAGTATCAAATGACAGTTTTTTTTATATTCTTCTTATTATTAACTATTTTAAACTTCTTAGCAAAACAGAGCATAATTTAAACTCAAGGCGTGGATTATATTATCCCTACGCTGTTAATGTCACATTAACATTATTTTCAGTTAAATTATTTCTGCTAAAAAAAATTTAAATAATTAAGTTGGGCACATTAATAAAACTCGCAATGCATGTTAACAGCGCTCTCAATGTTAATATCTCAATAACATTTCAATTTTTTCACACTTTCTATTTGTTGGAAGTTTTTATATTTTAGCTTTATACTAACAAGGACAAATTTTAAATTCAAGCCCAGAATTTTCAGGCATAAATTGTGTTGAAAAGGAACTATTCTTAAAATTGATTAATGTTTAAAGGTGTTTTACTTTTGTACTCGACAACTCTGGCTGGGCGACTATTGTATAAACAGCTTGCCAAAACCATGTTACCATAATTACATGCAGAAAGTCTTTCAAGACTTCGACTGGCTTCCGCCGCAGTTGCAGTCGGCGTCGCAGTCGCCGCTTAGCCAAAGTCAGCGCACTGCCAACCCACTTCCTGACACCCCCAACAACCAAGCAGCCAAACAACCAAAGGCGGCTCATCATCAACATCATCCTCGTCCTCGTCCTCGTCCTCTGTTGGAGAAGTTGCAGCAGAAATTGAACAAATGGGCGTCACGGCAGCTACAACTTGAGAGAGAACTGTAGGGGGCATGTGGCAGAGGGGCAGCGGGGCAAGCAGCAATAGCAACTACCAAAACAGTTGGTGTTCATGGTGAATTATGAAAATCGTTGCGAAATTAAGTTAAGAACTTGCGGTTGCTCCAACGGCAGCCACGAAATCAACTGCAGAAGGTTGAGGCTTTGCCTTTATTAAATGGAGATGATCAATTTAAATATTTTGCTGCTGTTGTTGTAGAGAATGTTGTTGTTGTTGTTTTAGATGTTGTTGTCGTTGTGCGTGTGCGCCTGACCTGAGTCTGAGTCTGAGCTGGAAACGGAGTCAGAGTCGAAGTCAAAAACTTGCCTGCATTCTCATCTTGATGCAACCTGCTGTTGCTACTCCTTCTTCTTTTCCTCCTCCTTCTCCACCTGCCCCTCCTGCCCCTCCTTCTCCTCCTCCTCTTCCACCTGCGATTTGTATAAAAAATGTGCTTCATTTTATTTGAACGCTCTGCCGTCCGCCTTCGTTTGGTAAACGCCCCACAAAAAAAAAAAAAAAAAAAAAAACTGTTGCGCGCGCCGAAAAAAGCGGCAAACAAATCGCATATGGATCGTTGGGAATCTCTCGACTGGGATTGAGACTGGGACTTGCTCTGTGTCTTAAACTTGGACTTAAACTTGGCTTCTGCATTTGATCCAACTTCCAACTTTGCTTTTTTCGATACCCGCATTTTCTTAGCCGCTGGATTTTTTTTGCGCAAACGATTATCTAAATTGCATACGAAATTATTTTAATTAAAAATCTAATTTTGTTTTGTGTGGATTCTCGGGTGGTTGCTTGGGCTAACTTAGAGTTCCGATCGTTACGCCTACTTATAGAGTTTGTTATTTAACATATTGCGATGGGAAAGTTCTTCTTTTAATTTCTTTTCTGATAGCAGTTGTATTTTGTGCATTGAACCCTTAATTTGACGCGATTAAAACGATATTAGTGCGGCTTTTAGATGCTTGCATGCCCCATTGGGTAAAGGTTTTTCCTTGAGGTGTGAATTTTTAATACAGCGTCAGCTGTTTTTGTTCCTTACGTGACCATTTCCACGCTCTTTATTGATTAATGATCCATTATTTGGATATGTGTTCAGGCATTTGAATTCGTTAGGTCAGTCTATCTATACCTTACTCTCTCTCTCCCCCTCTCTCTCTCTGTTTCTCTATTTATCTCTCTCTGTACATGGATAATTAACGCCTTTCCGGTTCTGTCTTGTGAATTTCTGAATTTGTGGGACAGAGTCTATAGGAAATGCAACTAGTCTTGGACTGAGAAATAATTAAGGTAACAGCAGAAGACGGTTCTTGGTATGACACTTAACATAAGGTTGGAGTTTCGATAATGAGCACAAGTGAGAAATTGAATTGGACCGACTATAGGACACCCTTTAATGCGCTCTCTTTGCACGATATACATTTTTTAATTCCCTGAACTTTATAAAGTAATTTTTCTAGACATTTAACTTGCATTAATTTTTCAAAAAAAAATAGAGTTTGCTCGACTATTAAATACCCTGCGTTGCAAAAATTTTAAATATGCAAAGCTTAAAATATTCATACGTTCAGTATTTTATTTATAGCAAATAAAGGGTTGTAAATAACAGCTGCACGACTATGAGATACCCTGCTTTGTGATACTCTTAAATATGCTAAATATGTTAAATAAAATAAAATTCATAAAAATAATTTTTATACATACATAATTAATAAAATTGGAAAATCTTTAAAAGTATACTCGACTGTAAAATACCCTTTTATGTTATACTATAACGTGGATAAATATATAAAAAATCCAGATTTTTAACTCTCATAACTTTGTGAAAAGTGACTGTAGTAAAAGAGTGTTCAACCATAAAATATCCTATATTATACTATAAGTTTTTTATATCTATATATCTCTAACAAGTAACTTTTTACACTTTCAACATTTCATTACATTAACAAAACAGTAAGAAATATTTATAAGCACAAAAGTTGAACTCAAGATTAATTTAATGTAATACAATATCTACGCCTAAGATAGCTATCAAACATGATTAATTAATTGATGCAAGTGCAATTTAATTAGCCACCAACCGATGCATAAAATTTAAATAAATGTTTGATTTGAATTTAATTGCCAGCAGAGATTGAAAGATTGGAAGAACCTGTCTTTAAACTCTGATTGAATATAAATCAAGAGCGGCCTGTGGCTCAACACATCATCAACGGCAACAACAACAAATATAACAAAAATAACTACAACAACAACAACATTAAGAAATGTGGAGTCTATTGGAGATCATCAAAGGGACGCGCTAATCACACGCTGCGCCAAATAGGATCTAATTTCCACACGAAACTCATTTTTTATTTTATTATGCTATACATACATACATACGTTCAACAATGGAATCGTATGAGAATGAGCATATAGAGAGATCATTGAGATTTGTGGCAGTTGCAGTTGCAGTTGCAACCTTTGACTGACGGATGTCGGCGTTGCATTCAAATTTTGCGCACCGCACGCACAAGATAAATGATGAACAGGCAGGTAAAGAAAAACCAACAAGATGAAGAGTGGTGAGTGAAGAGAGGGGAAAATGGAGAGAGGGGTTACAGGTAAATACACTAAAAAAAAGTCGGGATTTCGGGATAAAATAAAATAAAAAAAATAATAATAAAAATAAAAAAATAATAAAATAAAATCAATCCAACGCGTTACCAATCACAGATATTTTCAAATAAGAAGTTTTTTTTTTTTTTTAGTTTTTTAATGTATTTTGTGCAATTATTTTGATTATAGGGACACCATATGAATTTTTTTTTCAGTCAATTAAAATATTTAAAATTTTTTTTTTAACGATTTTTATGATGATTTGTTACCTTTTTCTTCTCATATTGTGTTAATTTAACAATAATAAACCAAATATTTATTTATCACTCATAAAACATTTTAAATATTTTGTTTTTTTTTTATTTGTAAATCAATTTTAATTTATTTTATGATTTTTAAAATAATTCTCCGAAAATATTTTGGTTAATCATAATAATTTTTTCAGTCAATTCATTTTTATCACAAATTTTTACGATTTTTTTTGCTGATTTTTTGCTATTTTATTCGCATATTGTGTTAATTTAAGAATCATAAACAAAAAAAAAAAAAACTTCAAAAATTCATATTAAAATCTAAAATTTAAAACTTGAATTTTAGAGTGTGATTTTTCTCAGTGTAGTGGCAGGTTTACAGGTTTGCAGGTTGCACGTTGCAGGTATCTTACTTTTGAGCTGCCGTTTTTGTCGATTTGAATTTCCACAAATAATTAAGCGCAACAATGGATTTATTGAGTTTTCTCCCTGTCGAGAGCGTTTTTTTCATAATCTTCAATTTGTAGTTGTTTAAACATTGAGTTGATCTGCGGTTCGGTTCGGATTGAGCCTACAATTAGTTGTGCCCCCTCTGCCTCTTGCCCCTTCATCATCATCATCATCATCAACAACAGAAGCAACAACAGCAGCAGTTGCCATTGCAATTATCATAATTATTTTCATTCATGCGGCGATCTTCAGTTTGAGTTTCAGATACGAGAGCATCTTTGAGGTTTTCAGTGTTCGGTTTTCATGATTGCCAGATGCATTTGCAGCGATAAGCGTTCATTTTTGAATGAAATGTTGTTGGTTTTTCACTGATGTCTTTGACGTTGAGCTTAACGCCATTTCCCTTTGTTTTTCCGCGTTTTCAGCTCAGGATGTGCAACTGCATTCAAATTTCTCTTGTCTTCTGCTTTTTCTTCTCGTTTCCGGCCAAACTCTTGTTTGTCTTTAAAAGGGGTTTTATACACTTGATATGGGGCTTGGCAAATTATAAAGATGAGTAGATCATAAAACTGTCTATTATCTGCCATAATTTCAATATATTTTAAATTTGAGTAATTGAAATATTCAATTTCACTTGTTCTAGAAGACAACAACTAGTGTAATTAAATATTTAATTATACTATTTTTTTCTATTTTTACCTAGAGGATAATTCCTTTTTATATTAGTCTGTACTTTGTCTAATGTCTGTTTTCATTTTATTAATCTATTAAATTTTAATTTGAATATTGACATTCAAAAATGTAATTAATTTATTAAAATATTAGATTTCACTTATTCTAGAAGAAAAAAAAACATGTGAAATTAAATATTTCCTTTTATTTATTTTATTTTTACCTTTATAAAATCCTAGAGGATTACTTTCTAGCTATAAGTATCAAATTATTGTCTGTTTAAATTTGCGTTGTCAACTAAATTTTTAAATTAAAAATTGTTCTTAAAAAATGTACATATAATTAATTGAAATATTCGATTTAAATTTATTAAGAAGACAACAACAAGTAAATTAAAATTGTTATTTTATTTATTTTTTCCAAATTTTTAATTCTATAAAAACCTAGAGTCAAATTAATATCTGATTTAATTTGCATTGTCAACTAAATTTAAATTTAAAAATTTACTTTTAAAAATTTCTAACTTGTTCATTTAAAGTAAATGTTTGATTAAAATTAATATAAAATGTTTATCTAAAACTCCGGAAAGATTTAAACTATGTATAATATTTTAACATTTTGACAATATTTTTAATAAATAAAATAAATTAATTTTAAATATCTTCTCAATATTTTAAAATGAAATCGCTCTAAGAGTTAAAATGCTTCCCAGATTAATAAGTGCATTTAAACGTCGCGTCGTTGTTTTCCCCAATGATTGCTGATGTTGCTGATGTTGTTGCTGTTGTTGTAATAATTTAATTGACAATTAAGAAAATTATGTTATCATATTGTGTATCGCATTGGGGTTTAATTCGTTCGCTTGTTGCACTTTCGACAGCCATTTACGCCTTTAGGTAATTGTTTCTCAGTTCGTTTTTCTTTTTTTTTTTTTTTTCTTTCTGCTTCCCCAGTTCCCAAGCAAAGCGTTGAAGTATCTGTAACTGCAGTTGTATCTGTAGCTGTATCTATAGTTGTATCTGTATCTATAACTGCAGCTTGGCGCCGCTTTGCAGTTCGTGTTTTGGTTTCCCATGGTTAAACACACTCTGAGACTATCATAATAATAGCATAACAATATTATTGACGAGGACGTCATATTGTGCGCCATTTGTTCACATAACTCGACTGCACATTTAAGGCAAATTATGATGCCTGATTGTAATGGCTTATGAGCCAAGTTAGCAGCGTTCAAGCCAACAAAAAAAATGAAAATAAAAATGGAAAAAACCAAAACGAAAATCTAACATTTGTTTAAATTGCTTACAATTTCCGGTCGCGTGCGTTTTTTGATCTCTATTTTGTTTTTCTGTTTTACATTAAATTTTTTAATAATTGCCGCACTTAAAATTGTTTGTTGTTGTTGTTGTTTTGCATGTGAGCAACGCATTTCCGCGAGCGGAAATCGACAGCGATTTGAATATGAAGATGAAGCTGAATGAAATTCATTTGAAGTACTCTTTTAATGAGTCTTATTCAAATATTGAGTTTTTAAAAACACAATTGAGGTCACTTGAAATGTGTGTTTTGGCAGAGAAAACAGTTTAGAGTTGTTGTTGTTGTCTCTGTTCTCCCGAGTGAGATCATAAAAGATGCCATTTCAATAATCGAAAGAAAACAAGATGTTTCTTTCCTACAGAAACAGGACTTGCACCCTTTTCTTACGCACCCTTTTTTCTTGGTTTTTTTTTTTTTGGGTTTGCGGTTAAGATGGATGAAGTGTTTGACAACCCTTTCAATCTTCATAAATGTTGCCACTCGTGGCCCAGGCGTCGATTGTGCAAATGTCTGTCTGTCTGTCTATCCCTCTTAACCCCTCTTTTTCCCCTTCTGTTTGTCCTTTCGATTGCTCGAGTCCTTTAGCAATATTAGCCAGCTTGCACGAACTTCTCCCCTGTGTCACATCTTTTCTATCAAGATGACGACGACGTCGACCTTTTGCCTTCTTCTTCTTCAACTTCTACTTCTTCTAAGGGGTCGGCAATAAAAACTGAAATCTGTTTAAACGCATAAAAAATTGAAAATCTCATAAGCATGCGTTTGGCACGAGTTTGGGTTTTGGGTTTCTTTGGGCGGGTTGGGTTGTCAAGGGGTTAAGGCCATGAAAAATGGCAATGTTGTTGTTAACACATTGTAAATACCTCGTTTTTCACTTAACGGGTTTTTAAGTACATATGTATTTGATTTCAACGAGGGGGACAATAGTGAGACTATTAGATGAAGTCATTTATTGGGTGTGGAACTTTAAGTTGGAGCATAAAAGGAAAACGTTTGAAAAATGAAACGTTTAAGTCTTTGGTAGTTGTTTAAAAATAAGTACAAAAGCCTTTATTTAAATATTTAAATATGTTTGCGGTATTCATTCATTTAAAAATGATACTTGAAGGAAAATTTTCAAATTTTGTTTTGTTATTCGTAAGAAAATTGGTTATATTTTGACAAAGTAAATTGAAATTTTTGAGAAAATGTCGGGGAAAAGGTGCAAAATGTAAAATAATAAGAAAAAATGCAAGTTTCAAAATATCAAAAATATTTTGACACAGAATCAATTTAAAGGCCAAACAAGAATTAACCTGACATTCCGTAAGGAAATCGATTAAGTTTTGACAAAGTTATGCGAATTTAAAGTTTTTGAAAAAAAGTCAAATAAATTTCCCTGATTTATAAAATATCGATGATGAAAATTAGAATTAAAACAGTACACAAATTGATATTCTGGAAAGAAATCGTTTTAAATCTGGCAAGGCTATGAGAAGAGTTTGAAAAAGTGTACAACTTGAAAAGAAATGAAATTTTAAAAATGTATACAATTTGAAAGGCCAAAATAAAAGCAAATTTACGTACGGCTTAGAAATCATTTAAGAACTGAAAAATTTATGATAATTTAAATCTTTTAAAAAACTGCCAAGCGGTAAATTGAATAAAATTTTAAAATGAATAAAATTTTAATGCCAAATCAAACTTGAGGCTAAACACTAAAAAATTTGACATTTCGATAGGAAATCTGTTTAATTTTGATAAAGTTATGTTATAATTCTCAACTAGTTCTACTTATAAAGAATAAACATCAGCAATCGTGATCAAAAAAGGACAATTCTTCTGACAATTTTTTGAACTTTTCGGAATTATATAATTAAATATTGTTTGCAAATTGTAGTTTACTATTCAATAAATTGAAAATATAAAATAAAAAAATTGTGCAATAATTTTGTAATTTGTTTTTACTAAATTTAAAAAAATGTTTGGGTACTCACCCGAATGTTTGTTGTTGCTGTGGTTGTTGTTGTGGTTGTTGGTAGTATGGTTGTTGTTGTTCTCCATTAGCTCCATGAACTCCTGCTTGACTTGAATTTGTGGCTGTCGCAAAATGCTCTCAAAATTGTTGTTGTGGTTGTTGTTGTTGTTGTTGCTGTGCTTACTATGAACAGTGGGTGTAAGTGTTGGACTCTGATGCTTTGTGTTGCAGTTGTTGCTGTTGTTGTTGTTGTTGGGGTTAAAGCCATTCAAATGGGCGACGTAAGCGGCATAATTAACAGATGCGGCTGCTGGCAGCAGTTGATCATTGACTGAAGTCTCGCCTTTGCCAGTAATTTGAACATTAACACCTGCTCGACTAGCAGTTGTTGTTGCTGGCAGAGTTGCTGGCAGAGCTGTTGCTGCTGCTGCTGTTGTTGCTGCTGTTGTTGTTGTCTTTGCTGCCGTGTCCAGCAACAACATTGCCGCTGGCTCCAAGTGTTGACGATGGGAATTGTGATGATGTTGCTGTGGATGTGGATGTGGCTGCATCTGTTGCTGCCCAAGTGTTGCCAGCAATAATGGCATTGCTAGTGTTGTTGTTGTTGCTGTTGTTGTTGCTGTTGTTGTTGCTGTTGCGCGCAGTTCGTCAGCAGCAGCAAATTGCGTCGCTTTGATTTATGACGCCAGTTGCTGCCTCTTGCTGTCTTCAACAACTTGTTGCTGCCTCCGATTATGATATTGACCCGCTGCACCAACAACAATTTCTCTTCCTTCTCAGTTGTTGCTGTTGTTGTTGCTGTTGTTGCTGCTGTTGCCTGTAAATGGTTGATAATTAAAAATGTCTTCTTTTTTTCTACGGTTGCTGCTGAAAGCTTAATTTGCTGTTAAGTGCTTTTTAAAATGTTGTTATTAAAAACCGCTACCTGCAACACCCTCCCCCACCCCACTCTCCTTCCCTGCTTAACCCTTGGCTGTCCCGCAGTCTTCAGTTGGCGTGTCTACTCTATCATTTTGTGGCTGCGATTCTAGTGCCACGATAACGGAAGTAATTGATTTGCTGTCTCTCTGACCACTTGCTGTCTCCCTCTTCTTCCCCCTCTTTATCCCCCCATTTAACACTCTATTGATAAGTGTGTGTGTAACTGACCCCCTTCAAAATTGTACTCGAATTTCACGTGACCAACTCTGACTAATTCGCAATTGGCCAACAAAACAATGAATTCATTTCATTGTTGTCTATTTACAGTCTGGAGTTTATTTGTTTAGTCTGGAGTTGTTATTATAATTTAGAACTTGACCATTAATACTATTTCTGGGAAAGATATTGCAATGAGTCAAAAAATATTAGCAAATTTAATATGCTATTAGTATTAGCTTATTGGAATAGGAATTGAAATAGACTTCAGATCTAACGATTAAGAGAATTGTAAGAGTAGATAGTCTGATGATTTCTTTAACCAAAAAAGTCTACTTGATTTTTTTAGAATCATGACATGAGTCAAAAATCTCCAGAATATTGTTAAATTTTGAAGAACGCTTTTAAAATATTTTTTTTACTATTTCCTTTTAAAAAATACTTTTATAATATTTTTTTCAATTTAAATATATGCATAACAAATGTATAAATGTGAAAATATACATCGGAACTGAAAATAATACTGAGTTTAAACTAAGTTTAAAACTAAATAACTAAAGATTGCTTAAGGTTGGAGAAAAAGAAAGAAAAAATAATTTTTATGGCTATTTATAAATGTTGATTTATAGTTAAAAAAGACAGGAAAAATTCAAGCTTGAAAATAAATCCCTTCAGATTGCTTAAGGTTGAAAAAAAAATTATTAAATAAAATATGATTCACTTTCAGGGGTTTTATATAAATGTACATTTATAAAAAAAATGTGTTACTATTTTTTCCATTAAAATTAACTAATATTTTCTAAGTAGCTGTATTATTTCTACTTTTTATGATTTCATTTTTTAATTTCAACTCTAATACAATTTAATTAGATTTTTCACACAAAACTTACTTTGAAATTTTAACTAAAATTCTAAACTTAACATTCATGTTCTCTTTTAGTATTGTTAACAAATAAATTGAATTAAATTGACTCCGATTTACTGCTGACTCAACATTTTGCCAAGAATTCAAATTAATAAGCTTCCATAAACAAATTGCAACAAAAACCTTTGAACAGTTCAATAAATTTTACAAGTGCGCACATCATAAAACAGAATAAAAATACTAATAAAAAAAAAGTATATGTAGAGTAATAACTTGGTCTATATTATGCAAACAAAGTAAAGTTGACAAATGATATTTACAGATACTTTAAAACGGAACGCGTTGAAACGAAATTGTTGTAAATTGAAAACAAATTGAAGTTGATGCGATAAGAAAAAACGACGCATAGAAAAACGCGATGAAATCAAAGGAAATGGAAAATTAAACTACACAGAGTCGACGACGATCAAATGACGAGCCCGAAACGTAGACCCCCCCACACCCTACCCCGTCCCCTACTGCCCCTGCCACCTCTTAGCAGCTCTTTAGACAAACAAATAGTCTGATTAGATAAGAAAAAGTGCAACGAGGTACACTGAGAAAAAAAAGGAGTACTGAAATTAAGCATAAATAGAAGTTCGAATTACTAAAAATAAACATTCAAATTCTTTAACAAAGTTCTAAAAATTGTAATTAAAAAAAAAAAACAAAATTTGAATAAAAAGAAAAGTTCTGTAAAATTTCTCAAAATTAGTAGAAAAATTCTTAATATATGTGTGGGACTTAATTTCGATTTACAGATCGAATTCATATAAAACTTGCAACAACTTTTTTAATTCTAGTATATTTTTAGCATTTGCTTGCTTAGAATTCCCAAATAGTTCTGGCATGTTCGTTATGAGAACTTAGAACAATATTTAACAGAATAATTTCTAGGGTCAGACTAGAATTACTTTCATAAAACTTATTTTAAGAAACATAAAAAGATATCAAATCAAGTTAAGACTATTTTAATTTAAGTTTGCAGTATGCTTAAATCAAGTAGTATTTTCATATATTTTTTTGCTCAGTTTCAGAACTTGAAGGACTTAAATCAATGCTAAATTGTACTTAAATCAAATGCGTTTTAAGAAGTTTTCAGTTTTAAAATACAAAAATACTAAGATTTCGTTATAAAAATAAAATACTTTAAATAAGATTGAAATACTTGACTTAAGAAATTTCAATCTTATTGAGAAATCAATTTAAAAATGTGGAAATTTTAATACAAAAGTCTTGATCTTTTCCCTCAGTGCATATGAGTTCTATGGTCTATATGGAAATGTAGTTCACAAGCAGTGACAAGGGGGCGGCATTTACATACACCTGTCACAAAGGGGTGGGGTCGAGAGAGGGGAGGGGAAGGCGGAGAGTGATCGTAACATTAATGGCACTTGTAAACAAATCAATCGACAGCGCAAATTGACGGCTTGCCAAAGTGCCAGGTCCATCATAACATTGATTGTTATCAATCAGAGCGAGTTGCATGGACGAGGGGAAGGGGGAGCAAAGGGAGGGGTGGAGTGGGGGAAAGGGGGAGGGGGGTATACTACATTATGTACTTTGCATGTCAGCAAGCAATTTTCCAATTGGAAGACTCCAAAGACGTCGCCCTGCACTTCAAAGGCGTCCGACTTGTTGCAGTCTCTCTCTCTTTTTAATCTCTCTCTATTTCTCTCCCTCTCTCTCTCTCTCTCTTTCTTCTCTGCTTGTGCGTCTCGTGTGGCAGCTATTTTTAATATGGATTCAATAAAAATTGGTTTATTTGGCATTGCTTATGGCCCTGTTTATGTTAAATTCTGTTATTTGGGGCAAAACTTTGATAACTTGATCGTTATTTTTGGAGTGCGACGTTGTGTTTTTTATCGTGTGTTTTAAAATTAAACACAACTTGTTGTTGTCACACGACTATCGCGACAGTTATTGCGGTTAACGGTTGACATCTAGACTTCACGATTGTTAATTTCTTAGCATTGTTTTCATAATTTTTCATTGGCTGTTAGTAAAGATAATGTTGTGATGTGATTTATTGCAATCGGAATGTGTCGTCAGTTAAATCGATTAAAATGATATTGTTTTCGATAATTATAGAATGGCTTTAAATAATAATGAAAATTGGAATCACTTAGCAATAAACTTTATATAATAAACTGTGTAAAATAACTAGAACATTTTAATATAAAACTCTTTTGAGATGAAATGTTTAGGAATTTCAAAATAAAACTGTTATATTTTAGTAAAATATATAGTTTTTTTTATATATTTAGTATATTTAATTTTTAAATATTATTTTGGTATTAATTGGAAACAATTAAAAAAAATATATTAAATGGAAATAAAAAGCAAAATTAAATAAAAATGTTATCTTATATATATAAAACTCTTTGTCCTGACTGACTGAGAATTACCGTGTAGGCCATACGGTAAGAGCTATAAATCTGAAGTTTTCACACAACATAGATGAGACATTTCCTCGTGCAACAAGACGGCGTTTTGTGAAATTCGACCTGTATTTGGACCAAATTCAGGGTCAAAGGTCAGGAAATTGCTTAGTATGAAAAACTTTTTTGTTTCTTAGAATATCTCAACCAAACTCACAGATTTTAGTCGGATGACTAAATCTTGTAGCTGCCATAGGAACTATCGGATGCAAATTTAGCTTTTGTATGAAAACTTTTTTGTTTCTTAAAATATCTCAACCAATCTCACCAATCAACTGGGTCTGTCTCTTACATCCTGAACAAATTTGGTTTAAGTCAGAATACTATATCATATAGCTACTATAGGAACAATCGGATGCAAATTAACCTAAAGTATAATAAACTTGATAAGATTGCTAGAAAGATTTTTTATAATCTTATTTTTTGCTAGTATCTTTTTATAAGCTCCGAATTTTTTTAAATATTTCCATATTTTCCTAATTGCTAATAACTTTATAAAATAACAATATCCTTAGATATACTCAATTTAGTATTTTTTTTAAGTTATAAGCTTAATTAGATTACGAGAACATTTTTTCAAAAAGTTTTTTTTTTAAGATTATCTGTTCAAATACCGTTTTTTAATAGTCCAGTTAAATTTGATCTGAGAGATATTTTCAAATCTGACATTAATTTCTATAAATTATACTGCAAAATATTTATTTTCATTGTTTTTAACTTAAAATTGAACAAATTTACCAGAGAAATCAAAAATATTTTTATTGAAATTAATTTAATTTGTCTATTTTATATATTTACAGCCTAAAATATACTAAATTTATAAATGAAGTATTTTAATTATTTATATTATTAAGTACTTTTGTTTCTTGTGGAGTATTCAAGGCTTATGTCATTGAGTTGAGATCTTAACGAAGGCTTAACGAAAGTTTAACGACATTCAATTGAAGGCACTTGTTGTCACGCCCACACACACACACACAGATACACACACACACACACACACACAGAGCTCATTAACAATAAAAATAGGTGAAACAAGTTAAGGAAATGTCAACACAATGCAATCGATGGATTCATCTATTGGTAGATAGATCGTTTGGTCTTGAGTCTATCAATTGAAGTGGAGACTCCTTAACACACACACACACACACACACACACACACACACACACACACACACACATATGCACTCATAACTTACACGCGTGTTGAGATCTTTTCAGCCGCACCTTCAGCAGAGACGCCACACAATCGAATTCGGATTTAATTTAATTGTTTGTTTTCGGGATAAATTTAATTGCAACAATGGCGTCGCCAACTGACGCCGTCGTCGTCAGTTGTTGTTGTTGTTGTTGCTGTTGCTGTCGCCGCTGCTTTTCACGCCCTTTGCACGACTGCAACTCTTGGCCACTTGGCAACTCTGGAGCTCTGTGTGAGCGAGACACGCTTTTTGATTGACTTCCGACAAACGACTGACTTAAAAAAACGCAAGAAGATATGAGCAAAAAAAAAAAAAACAGTTAAAATAAAAAAAGAAGCAAAAAAAAAAACTCAGTTCGCAACGACGTCAGCCGACGTCCACAAAATGTCAAGCGCGCGCAAAAAAAAATAGTAGATGATGTTGGGGCAGCGCAGCAGCAGCAGCAGCGGCAGCAACAGCGGCTGCATGTGTGTGCGTGTGAGAGTGTGAGAGCTTTGCTGTGCATGTATGTGCGTGTGTGTGTGTGTTTGTGTTGTATTCTGCGCTCACTGCCAGCAGGTGGCTCTGTGGGGAGGACGCAGCGTTTACGTTGACGCCGACTGCGTTGTCGACTGCGACTGCGACGGCGACGCTGCTAACTTGGACTTGGACTTGGAGACTCGCTGGCGTTTTGGGAGTTGGGCGCATTTTATGACTTCGGCTTCGTTTTTTCTACTGTTGTTGTTGTTGTTGCTTTTCTTTTCGTCTCTTTTTTTTGCACGTTTCTTGGCACGAGGTTTTAAAATCAAAAGCGTGTATTGTGTGGGTGGCCTGTGTGTGTGTGTGTTTGTGTGTGTGTGTGTTTGTGTGTGTGTGTGTGTGTCGGTGCTTGTATTGGTGGGTGGTGGGTTCTTATCGGATTTGAAATTATGTATGTATTGAATGCTGCTGCTGAGGGTTGTGGGTGGGGAAAACTTGATTTGTAGTTTTATGTGAGCCACATAAAATAGATTTTAATAACGCATTCTGATAAAAATGTATTTAAAACTTATACTTTTAATTTTATATAAATAAATAATTTTTAAATTTTAAATTAATGAAGCGAAAAATAAATATTTAGTTTGTAGTATGTTATCTGAGTCTTATGCAGAGCAAATTAAACAGATTAAGTATACGCATTACATATGTACCTCAATGAAATAAGTATAAGTGGATAAAGTTATTCAAAATAAAAATATACTTTTAATAAAAAAGGTTTAATGCAGATTTCTTATAATAATCTTATCATTTATATTTCGTTTGAATGATACAAAAATTGTTTTAACCCATTAAGTACCCATGAAAAATTTAGAATTCTAATTGACAATTGCTAAAAATTGCTATTTTAGCTACCTTTTCCTTATTTTCATACAACATTTTTCTGAGATCATCCCATATACAAAATTATAAAAAATACTAACGAAGAGATTTTTGATTTTTTTTCGCTGTCACTATTAGAATTTTTTAAAAAATCTTTTTGCATCAAAATATTTTTTTTTTAAAATCGAAGATAAAGGTAGGAAAGTTGATTTTTACAAAAACTCAAAAAAATTTTAATTAATTTTACATTTTTTTCAAATTATAAGTTGATATAACTTTAGTTTTCCGTTAATACTTTTGATTACGTTTGCATTTGCTTAGTTGTAATTGAAGCTTTTGATTTAAGTTGCTTTTTGTGCTGGTTGAAATAAGCTGTGAGCCACTGTATGTGTAATTGTAAAAATTAATATTGAATTGCCATAAAGAAATAAAAAGAAAAGATTTAAATAAAAACCATTTATGAAAATGCAATTAAAGTGTTTTAAGACAAATTAAAATTTTTGTTTAATATTATTTAAATCATAATTAAAAAAATGGACAGTAATAATTTAATTTAATTTATAATATTTTATTTTTAGTTTTGATTAGCTTAAATGTATAAAAGTATTTTTAAAAATTTTAAATAATTTCTCATAAATATGCCTAAGCAAATAAATATTCGAATAAGTATACGCCCCACTGTGCATGTGCAATATACATAAAAATATGCATAAGTATGTGTGCGTGCTTGTGTGACAAAAGAACTACCATAAAGAAATCAAAAGCAGAAGCAACTAAAAAAAAAACTAAATAAAGAAAAAGAAAACAAAGCTCAAACCGAACAGAAACCGAAACAGAAACAGAGAATTGACATGGCGAATTGGCGATGATGGCGATTGCGATGCAGAACCGCGAATTATTCGCTGCCTGTCAAAATGTGAATGTCAACGGACAAGGCAAAGGAACAAAAACAACAACTACATCAAAGGCAAACAACAGTTGAAGAAGAAGCAGCAGCAGCAACAGAAGCCAATGGCAGCGACAGCGGCAAGCGTAAAAAGCTATAAACGCATAAATTAAAATAATTACAGAGCAGCAGCAGATTTTGTTGTTGTTGTTCGTTCTTGTTGTTATTGCTGCAGTTGTCATGCACTCACATTGGCAACCGCACACACACACACACACACACACACGCGCGCACGCACACACGCAGAGCGAGAGAGAAGCGACAAGAAATGCGCGTTGCGGCAATGCTGCTGCTCCGTTGCAACTGAGAAATGCAGCTGGCAGCATCCAAAAGTTGCCAAGTCTCTGTCAGCTTTGCACTTGCGTTCCACATCCACACACACACACACATACACATACACTCGTATATATAGCAAATGCAGCAAAGCTGCTGATTTTATTCAAAATGGTTTGTTTATGCTTGAACAGCAGCAACAACAGCAGCGACGGCGAGCGACAGCTGGGGAAATGTGCGCTCTCCCCACACTCACACACACACATGCAAACACTTTGACTCACAGATCCAAGACAGCCAATCGCATTGGCGCTTGTCGCTCAGCGCGCGCATGTGCGTTGGCGCTCTCTCTCGCTCGCTCGCTCGCTCAACCAACAGCCAATTCGCCGCAACAAAAGCTACAGCTACAACTCGCCGCAGCATCTGCTCGTTTTGTTGGCTTTGCCTTTACCTTTTGCTTTGCTAATTTCCGTTCATTAAAGTTGCCTTCTCGGCGACGTCTCGTGAACTATTTCACTTTAGCATTTTACTCATTTGCCGCTCTTTGCTATTTCCGCGCTCTTCTCCCTTTCCCGCGTTCCGTTTCCCCTTTGCCACTCGCTCTCTTCTCTTAAAGCTCTCGCGCTGCTTTTATTTATTTTATTTGCTGTAATTCCTTTTTTCGTGCTTTAATTTCATTGATTAGCAAAAATCTGTCGAGCCAGCTGCTCTTCTTCTTCTTCTTCTTTTGGCTGTTCCCATTGTTGTTGTTGTGTGGTTTTTCTTTTATTTTTGTTTTTGGTTTGTCATTCATTGTCTGCTTTGCGTGTTTTGTTTGTGTGTGTGTTTGTGTGTGTGTGTGTGTGTGTGTTACGCTTTATTTTTAGTTTTGCTGCCAAAAATGTAACTGTTTTTGTATCTTGCTCCGCTTAAGATACTTTTCTACGTTTAAGATACATTTTTTTTATTGCTGCTGTTGTGACTTGAATCAACTAATCGATGGGAATTGAAGTTAGTGTATCAAATATTTGACACTTTGCAACGGCTGATTAACACTTAAATAAGCTGATTAAGAGTGCATGAGAAAACACATGGAAATGCATGTGCTTTTTCAGTGGGAACACTTTAAAAAATTCAAAATATTAAAAAAAATATTCAGAAATTGATGACTAAAATAATGTTTTTTTCGTTACATTTTTTGACAACAGTTTTTAGTATTAAAAAAATCTTTATCTTAAGACCTTTTGTCCAAAAATGAAGAATACATGAAAAGCACATGAAAATGCATGTAATTTTTCACTGGGAGCAATTAAATAAATTGCGAATTTGCAATTTGAAATATTAATTTAATATTCAGACACTGATTACCAAAATCAATAGACCATTATTAGACAAAAGTTTTTAGTATTCAGAAACCGTTTTTTAAGACTTTTTGTAAAAAAAATTAAAACTGCATGAAAAAGCGCATGAAAATGCACGTAATTTGGCACTAGGAACTCTTTAAAGTGCATTTTACTATAAATACTGAATATGCAATTTAAAATATTAATTTAATATTCGGACATTGATAACAAAAAATGTAGGTTTTTGAAGTTTGTTTATTTTATTATCTGAAGCATATTTTAAGCCCTCACGATTAGTTAAAAAAAACTTAAAAAAATAAAGAAACAGCTTGATTTAAAACAGAGAACACTAAGAAAATGGCACTTACAGGTGTGGAAAAAATAAAAGAAACGACCGTTTTTTTAACATTAATTTCTTTTAAAGGTAATTTAAATTCCGTTTGAATGATACAAAACTTTCCTTAACCTATTACATACCCATTAAAATTTTGAGTTTTTGTAAAAGTTTACTTTTGAAACTTTTTTCCTCATGTTTAAACAAAAATGTTTTGATGCAACAACTATTCTTCAAATCCTAAGAGTAACTGCAAAAAATACTTTTCAAAAATCTTTTCACTAGTATTTTTTAAGATTTTTTTAAAATTGCTAAAAATTACTATTTTAACCCCATTTTTTTCCTTTTCATACAAAATGTGGCTTTTTCAATTTTAATTATTTGTTTTTTTTTTAAATATTGTAAAATTAAAAAAAAAAATTCTTGTTTGCGTATAAAATTAACAAAATCTCTTAAAATGTCTATGTTTTCCAAGTAAAGACTATATTAAATATTTTCAATACCCAATTGTGTTGCAATTTTGCCTATTTTATCAGTTTATTTATAATCTTTAGCTGAATAACTATGCATTAAAATCTATAACAATTATCCATTCATGGCATTTTTCCCATCGCTTTTTTCCCTCCATTTGCCCCACAAAACCAATTTCATTACAACTTTTCATTGTGTGCGTACTTTCATGCATGTGTTTGTGCAACCCCCTCCCCACTCCCCACTCCCCTCTCCCCAACTCCCTCACTCCCCTTGAGTTCACATTCTTTGTACCACTCCCCAAATTTAAAAAGAGGAAGTAAGAAAAAATGAAGAAAACCTCCCTTCAAGTTTTTTTTACTGCCCAACAGATTTGATCACATAAAAAACAGAGAGAGAGCGAGATAGCATCGAAGTTTTTAAAATGTATTAGAAATGGTTCAATAGCCTAACGGTATTTGACTATATGCAGAGCACAATGCTATAACTATCTCGCTCGCTCGCTCTCTCTCTCTCTCTCCGCCCGAAATGTAACATCGTTTTTCATGTGGAAGGGGGTTGGGGGGTAGACGCACCTAACGGTTCGCCTTCTAAGTTATAGTCCCTCCCCCTTCTAACTTTTTTTAGAATTTATTTTTTTTTTCACTTTTCTTTTGATATTTTCATACATATTGCAAACATTTCCTATCTCTTTTTATTTACATTATCCGCCCGGGAAAAGCGACATAAAAAGTAGGAGCTATGTGTGTACGTGTGTGTGTATGTGTGTGTGGGTGAATACAATAGCAGGAAATGTTCTATATAAGGCGACCAGGACTCGAGGTAGAGACTTTTCCAAGTTTTTCCAAGTTTTTTTTTTTTTTTTTTTATGTTCGTTTCACAGTTGTGACTTTTCATTTTTCATATGTTGACTGCCTCACACACACACATGTACACACACATGCACAAGTTTTACGTATGCTTTTCCTTTTCCATTTTCATTATTTTCTCTCTCTCTCTCTGTCTCTGTCTCCTTTTCGCCTTCGTCGCAAGTAAATGGCTTTTGCATTGTAAAATGTTGCATACATTTTCCTCTATTTTGCGTAGGTGTAGGTGTGTGTGTGTGTGTGTGTGAGTGTATATATATATGCTGCCCAAATCTGTATATAGTTGTGGTACATAAAACCCACAGCGAAGGAGCAAGCGAGACAGCAGAGGAAACAGAAGAGAAGAGCTGAAAGTTTCTTGGTCCAGTGGGGAACTCGGCAACTCTGGCTGCTCCTTTGGCTACGGTATATTTTAAAATTTATGAAAAATATTATTTTCCATCTCTCAACACACACAGACACATATACATACTTGCACGTAAGGCGCACAATCAGAATACAATGGCTGCCTTGGGCATAGAACTAGAGGGAGACCGAGAGGGAGAGGGAGACGGAGGGGAGAGCTGGAAGCAGTTGTGGAACGGTTGAGCAAGTGGAGGAGCATTCGTTAGGTGGGAGGGGGTGGCATACACTTTGACTTGCATTTACGTATACACACATGCACGCATACAATGTTGCAGTCAGTGCTGCTTGAGAGACAGGGTTGTCGAGGGGTTTAAAAAAG
>JBAMBJ010003664.1:0-30796 GCA_037043495.1 Drosophila recens | reverse complement strand
GACGTCTCGAATGGAGTGTTAAATAACAATTACAACTTTATGAAGTTATTTGCGTTTATTGTTGTTGTCATTGTGTATATTGCATTGAATAAAAATTTACAACTGCGACTGAGAAAAGGGGGAAGAATGAAGACTGAATACTGAAGAGAGTCTTTTGGCTAATTAGTGCAAGCAGAAGAGCAAAGATCGCAACTGGCTACGAGAAAAGGTTTCCAAAACTAATTTCAGATATGCATCTGCTGTGTTAGTTGTTGCTGTTGTTGTTGCTGGCCAGCAGCAGCACGCCCTCCATTGTGGCCCAGACCAAGAGGTCGCTCAGCGTACGTTAATACGGGCCAGGCTTCTGTTAGTCAGATCGAGACTCGCCTGAATTAAAACCAATCACAGCAACATGCAAAAGAATCTACAGCAACAGCATGTTGCTGCTGTACATGTTGCTGTTGCTGTTGTTGGTGCTACACCGATTTTTCTTTGGCAGCGTAAAAGTTATATACAAAAGTAATATTCGTCATAATCATAATGATAGGCTTTCAAAGCGTAAAGCAACGGCAACATCTCTGCAGCAGCAGCAGCAACAACATTGCAACAGCAACAGCAGCAGCAGCAGCCGCCATGCCAGTTGATTATGATGATGACTCGCGATCGTCCTCCGTCCGCTGTCCTTTGTACTTCATTCTTCGTTCTTCATTCTTCAGCTGCAACACAGCAACAACACACAGGGGGTGGGGCAGTGTGGCAGCAATGGGGCAGAGGCTGTGAAGCTGAAGCTAAAGCTGAAGCCAAGCTGGCGATGCTGGCAATTCAAAGTCGTCAGTCTCAACGTACGACGTCCGCACGATCCATGCAAATTAAATGAAACGTACGAAAGTTAAAGCCACAAAAAAGTTCCCATGACTCTGAGCAGGCAACAACAACAACAGATGGTTGTTGCTTTTGTTGTTGTTGTTGTTGTTGCTGATGCTGCACCAGAGTCGGGCACAGGTCCAACGTGCGGCCACCTCTTGTACCTTGTTGTTTTTATACCCTGACAGTGGGTATTATAATTTTGTTACAAATTATGTAACGCATAAATTAGTTTTAAATATTTTTGGTTTAGTAAAAAAGTAAATATTGTGAAATAATTATGTGACAATTGTAAACAAGATTTGTTAAGTTATCAAATTAAATACGAAAATGTTTTCTATTATTTAAGTTAAAAAATATTTTTAAAAGAAAAATTTTTAATTTTTTTTTAAACATCTCAAAAAAATCGTTTAATAATGTCTTATACATTTTGACCATGCCTGTTAAATTTCGATTAGAATTACAAACCAATAAGATTATTTTTGGAAATAATCGTAGTGACTATATAATTCTGTGTTGAAAAAGTTGTGATTATATAATGATTACGATTACAAAATATGAGAAATAATCTAAAATTATTATAATTATTAAAAAATAATGAGAAAAAAATCAAAAATAATCAGCTAAAAATCAAAAATAGTCCGTATACTCAAAAAGGTTATTTTTGATTTTTTTTCTGATTATTTTTGAAAATTTGTAATAATTTTAGATTATTTTGGATAAATTGATTGTGAAAATTTAAAATAATTTGATTTTTACTAAATAGTCAGAAATAATAAAAAATAATTAGAAATAAACAGAAAAAAAAAATAATCCGAAGACTCAAAAAGATTATTTTTGATTTTTTTCTGATTATTTTTAAACATTTTTATAATTTTAGATTATTTTTGATTTTTTGTAATCGTAATCATTAAATAATTGGGCAAAACCGAAAATAATCGTAATTTAATCGTTAGTTTAAACAAAAATAATCTAATTACTAATGATTATGATTACTAATCATTATTCAGCAAGTATGATTTTGACTAATTTTAGATAGAATGCAAATACTACATATCTAATACTACATAACTATCTGTTGAACCTTTTGTAAGAAGAAGTTTGTTGTTTTCAACTAACAACTTATTTCCCTTTATTGTACAATATAATATTATATTGAATATTATTGTATTGCCATAGTGACAAACTGTTGTAAATTTAAATCAGATCTCTGCAAGGGTATCAAATCTTCAGCATATTAAAGTTAACAATTCCTTATGGATGTTTTGGTTTTTCTTTTTTGAGTTGCGCCTCATTTTCCCATTCATGCATTCAATTCGCTCTCAATATTGTTGCTGTTGTTGTTGTTGGCAGCGTTCAAGTGTCATAAATCCTTTGGCTTAATAATATGCACCTTGCCACATGACTTTTTCCTTGCCTCTTGCTGTTGCTTTTGCTGTTGCTGTTGCTTTGACCGTAACTGAAGTTCAACAATTTGTTGCATATGATTCCATAGGCTGTTTGGGGCATCTTTGACTCTGCCACATCGTCAATTATGTGTTGTTGTTGTTGCTGTTGTTGCTGTTGTTGTTGGTGGCTTTTATGTGGGCCAATTGTGGCACAAATTTATTTACACGTTGTTTAGTTTAAGCCACAAAATGCGGCTAATAAAACACAAATTGGACACGTCAAATACACAGTTAGACAACTAACTGAAACTTAAATGACGGCTGCTTGCTGCCACATGTGGCACAGTGAACAATAAACTTACATTTTTATGAAAATATTATTTAAAGTTTTAAAAATCTCTATATTTTAACTCTTAGATTTTTTTTTCATTTTGGTTAATTTGCTCATTTATTGCATTTTATTTCAATGTAATCTTTACTCTATCATTTAAAAGTCAATTATAGTTGTTGTAATTTCCTCTAAAAACATCCCTACATTTTGAGAAATTGTATCTTAATTATATTTATATTAATTATATATTCATCGATCGTTTAAAAGATCTACCTTGACTTTTAACTACATGTCTCAACTTTGTGAAAACTAAATTCAATTCTAATGTGAAATGTCTTTTAGATTGTGTTATTATTAAATATACTTTGCTACGCATAACTCTTAATTATTTAATATGCTAGAATTATTACGTTAATATGCAAAGTTTCTTCAGTTAAAGAACAATTAAGTTTTGTTTAATATTTTAAGAACACAAAAACAAACATTTTAAATTTTAAGAATTTATTATTTATTATCAGGGACGTAACACTTATGATTTTATTTTTCAAATTTATTTGATTTTTTTAAAAAAAATTATTTTTAATTATTAAAATTATTTTATATGATAAAAATCAAAAGTAATTATTATCTTATTTCCAATTTTTATTATAAAGATGGAAAATAAAAACTGAATTGAAATATCTTTTGAACCAAAGAAGCCACATCATATATAAACCTGTATATATGATCTACGCATTAAAACCATAAATTATTATCATACTAAGAAAATTTAATTTTGATCTAAATAAATAAATTGAACAGAATTTGTTTTGTGATATTGAAGTCAAAATAAATTACAATTATTTGTTATAAAAATATAACTTTGAAATAAAGTAAAACTTCGCGCTAATTAAATAATTATAAATTATAATTAAATACTTGTAGTGCTGTTATTAAATTATTCTTTTACTTCTGGGACTAAGCAGCTTTTTCTATTATTTAAAATGAGATTATTCAGCATTTGTCTTCAATTAAAACTGTTTTTAAATTAATGGCTAGTTGCTTTTTAAAATGTATAATTAATGCAGTGACTTAAAACGATGGCTAAACAGATTTATGCACTTAACATGGTCTTTAAACCAGGCATAAAGCTCAGTTCGGTTTGGGCCTGTAAATCCGCCCATTGGCTAATGAAATGGCTGCAACTGATGATGCGATGCGATGCGATATTAAATGCATTTGCAATGCCAATGTCTGATCTCAGAGTCAGTACCAATACCAATGCCAATGGCAACGCATCGTCACGTTTGGGCAGTTAAATTTGCTGGCCAATGGTCAATGTTGGCCATGTTTTGGTTTGCAGGTTGCAGGTTGCGATGTTTATAATAAAAAATGGTAAATCTGTGCTACGTTTTTGTTTATACGAATTAAGGATTCTGCCAGCCATGACTGGCGCTTATGACTTGTGGTGGTCTACAGTTCAGTTCACTTGAGTTAAGTTCCCTTTTCCAGTTAACTGCAAACATAACTCATACGCGCCATGGGCCGCCTCAATTTAATATTGGCAACAGACTCTTTGGCCGACTCTCTGAAGCTGTGCGTCCAATTAGCAATAATAAAGTTGAGACGTGATATTTCATTTCAAGAAAATTTGCCTACGTCCCATAAAAAAATCCAGCCGGCAAGTTTCCACAGAAAAAAAGGGCAGCTGGTCAAATTATATGCATAAATAATAATTTAAAAAGAACCCAAAAAAACAGAACAGAGACACTGAAATAAGAACTATAAATTTGTTTGTTGTCTGTATTTTTGTGGTACGTGAGTCAGGATGCCAGGATATGTTTTATTATATATTTTTTTTTGAGGTTTTGTTAACCCTATCATTAGCATTTCCGCTTTTTATTATTATACAACCATATTGTATGGTGCCAAGCTGCGCCAGATGATCATACTTAATCATAATTTAAGACAGAGAGTGAGAGAGAGAGAGGCATTCAAATTGCCCAAGTTGTTGCTGTTGCCTTGTCATATGAAAATTGCAGCGCCATTATCTTAAAACTCCAAACTCATCCACGAGTTTTGCTGAGCGGATATGTTGTCTGAAAATGTTGCTGAAATTATCAGCGTGTTTTTGGCAATTTCCAAAAATTAATTGACTTTTGCGTAGCCCCAAAAACAAAAGGTTCCGCGTAGGCAAATTAGCTCAAAATCTGATTCTGTTTCAGTTTCAGGTTTCCTGGGAACACAATTAAGCCCAACAAAATAAAAGGCGTTAGAAAGCTGCTCCTCTTTTACAGTTAGCTCGGAAATTGAGTTTCGCCAAAGAAAAGGATACCAAGTCTACCTGAAAAAACAATTTGCCTGTACCCAAAAAAGAATACAAAAAAAAAGATTAATGGATTCCACCGATTTCTGTTTTGGCTACAAAATTCAGTGGCGATTGCTTGGACAGTTCTTGGTATTAATTTCAAATTCATAAGATCACAAGAACATTTCATTTCAGTTCTTTTCATTTCGGGAGCCACAACAAAAGCCGCATTCATTCTGTCGGCTACATTTCAAAAGATGCCCCCAAAAACTATATGTATATTCCTGACAGCATTTAGTTGCGCCCGATTGACCTTCAGCGTTTTGGAAGGCGCCTCTTAACTTGGCTATAACCACATGACGCCGTCAACTCTGTTGTTGTTGTTGTCTGTTCCCCTCTTCTTTCTCCTTTTCCTTTTGGCTCCCTCAACTCTTTTGTTGAAGTCGCTTTGTGGCTATAAAATTGTGCCAACATTTTTATTACTTTTCAACACATTTCCAAAAGACTTTGCAACGTTGCGACTTTAACCCTCGCACTTGTTGTTTTCTTTGTCGTTGTTGTTGTTGCTTTTTTTGAAGTGTTGTTGTTGTTTGGCGCCAGTTAATTGACTTTATTGCCTGCTGCGTGGCTAATTTCAAGCCAAATGATTGATCAGTCAGTTTGTTTCGCATATAGCAGGTGATAATCCGTATGGTGATCTTCCTGTACAGTGTTAACAGACTAAAGCAAACTTACAGTTTCATAAAAGAAATATTTTAATATAAGATTTCGATCTTATTATAAATATTTTTTAATGATCAGTCCTATAAGTAAGATTAGTTTCTATTAAAACAATCATAAGTTTCATTTATAATTTTATATTCAAGTTCTTAAAATATCATTACGCAAAAAAGACTACATTTTTAATTTCTATTAAAACATTAATAAGTTTTTATCATAATTTTATTTTGAGATCTAAAAATAATCAAATATTTAATATATACAAAAAAGAGAACTTTTCTAAAAATATATGCATGGAAAGTTTAAGGATCTTTTAATTAACAAATAAGAAAAGATTATTTAAATTCTCTTCAATAATCAAGAATTTATCATTATGCAAAAAAAAATAACATTTTCGATTCCTATTAAATCATTATTAAGTTTTTATCACAATATTATTTCGAGATCTATAAATTATTAAATATTTATTAATATAGAAAAAAAAGAGAATTTTTCTTAAAATATATGTACATTTTCTTAATACTTGGAGCATGGAAAGTTCAGGGATCTTTTAATTTAGAAATAAAAAAAATTATTTAAATTATTTTAAATTATTTTTTGTGAATTGTCCTAAAAAATCAATAATTTTGTAGTGTTCAAAAGGGAGAAATCTTCTTAAAATACGACTGTTCTATACTTTAATCTTATCTTGTATTTATGGTCTTCAAAATTTTAAAACATTACTTGCTAACATAAATATTAAAAAAAAAAAATAATTTTTCTCCATTTTTATGTGGCCTTGAATTTAATTAATTTAAGAGAACATCAAATTAATAATGTAAAAATTTACAAATTTTTTTTAAGCATTTTGCCATTATAATTGTCAAGCTCTATCATAAACTGAACTTTTATGTAAAGACTTTCCAGTTAAAAGTTTAGACTAGAAACATGCCTAAAAAATAATAATCATCAACTGGCCATTACGCTGTTAGACGAGTTGCAGTCATTAAGCCAAACTATTACCAGCTAAAAGCCTTGTTGAGGGCAGTTTGAGGATGCAAGTTGCAAGTTAGCGAATTGCAAGTTGCAAATTGCCGTTGAGAGGCAAGTTCAATGCTCAAAACCATAGCACACAAGGCACAAAGCAGTTCATCAACAGCCATTGCCCCAAACACAGCAGCCATTAAGCAGCAAGGAGGCAACAAGGGGCAAGGTGGCAAGTTGGCAAAGGGACAAGAAGGGGCAACAACTACTTAAATGAAACCTGAGACTGAGGATCGTCTTGAAAGCCTGACAACTGTCAGAATTTAATGGCGGCTTCAATTTTTATAACCAAAGCACGACTACCGTCAGCAGCAACAGTAACACCAACAACATTTGTGGCAGCAACAACAGTTGCAGTCGCGTTCATCAAGTGCAACGGACAAGTTCAAGTCTTCAACTGGCGCAGAGATTACAGACAACCAATCTGAACGGCAACCAACGAAATGCAAACGAGTTGAGTTGAGAAAAACGTTGAGTTGCAGCAAAATGCAGATTTCCGAGGCACGATATCTTCATATATGGGGCGGGACAGGGCGGGGTGTGTGAGAGAGAAAGAGAGACAGAGAGAGAGAGTTGTATGTGTGCAGCATGCAACATGAGTTCCCACAGTCGCCACTGCGCGGTTGCTCTTTGGCAACGCCTTCGAAAAACTGATGACGTTGTAAGGTACATTGAGAAAAAAAAACAGTACTAGAAATAAGCTCGATTAAACTCGAATTAAGTATTTTCGATACTTAAAATTTATACTTGTTTTAAGAACGATTTACTGATTTACTGATTTACATAAAACTATCTTGATTTAAGAGCAACGAATCTTGAATTAAGTAAAGCTATAAAATTTCTAGAAATGAGGGCCAAAATTCTTAATTTAATTTCGGGACTCAGCTTCGACTAACATATCAAGTTTGTAAAAATTTTAAATGAAATTCTTTAATTCTTATAGCTTTTTAGCGTTCGCTTGCTTAGAATTCCCAAATGGTTCTAGCTTGTCTGCTAAAATTACTTGAAATGAGTTCCAAAATTCTTAATACAACTTCGGGACTCAGGTTCGACTCATAGATACAGTTTGTAAACATTTTAAATCAAATTCTTTAATTATTATAGCTTTTTAGCGTTCGCTGACTTAGAATTCCCAAATGGTTCTATCTTGCCTGCTATGAGAATCAGTTTGACAGGCTTTAAGAACTTAAGGCAGAATTATTTCCAATTTAAGTCTTCAAGTACTATTTTAATACTCAAACATATTTTTACTCTCAGCTCCAGAATTAAAAGGACTTGATTCAAGTTTTAATTGTACTTAGAAGAAAATTTAAGTTTTAAAATACAAAAAACGGATTGAAATACTTTATTTTAGAAATTTAAATCTTACTTCGAAATCAAGTACGAAATGTACGAAATACTTGACATTTTTTCTGAGTGTAAAGATGATGCCACAGCTTCAATTTCAGCTTCAACTTCAACTTCAACTTCAACTTCGACTCCAGCTCCAACTTAAGCTCATATGCATGCCGAGCTCTTGGCCATAACCATCACCATCATCAGCTCTCTTCTGCCTCCTCCTCGTCTCTTTAACCCCTCTTTCCCTTTTTAGCCACATCGTTTTGGGCCGCGTCTGGCAGCGTCGCTTATCTCGCAAAATTTGATCAACGTTTTCGCAATTCGGGAGCTCCGCCCCGAAGGTATTTCCATAAATATTCCTCTCTTGGCCACGTTTTGCCTGCTCTGCGCTGTTGCCTTTTTACTTTTATTAGTTGGCCATTTGTTGTTGTTGTTGTTATGCTACAAATAAATTAAAATTATGCATGCTTAGGCATCGGGCCTGGGAACTTTTTTGTTTTGCTGCTTTTCTCTCATGGGAAACTTGCTTTAATTTTTGGCAGCACACAAAAATAAAATAAGTTTTGAGCGGTTTTTTTTTTTAAGTGTGTGGGAGTTTCACTTAACTGGCTGTAAAGTTAATTACGTTAAGTACTAGCCGCAGTTAAATGACAATAAATAATTATAGTGTTTGTGCTCGTAAAAAGTCGAAGTTGAACTGGGAGTTGAAATAAGTAGTTTGGAAAATTGGGTTAAGCTTATGTTTTAAATATTTTTAAAAAATTAATAAATTGTGAAAATTGCATTGTATGAATGAATACAAATTAAGTTATATTCAGGTACAAAAAAATAGTTAAATTTATGAGTTGAACTTAGAGTTAAAGCATTAAAAATGTGTTTAAAAAATTAAATGCATTTTCGTGTATTAATTTTTTTTATTTATTTATTTTAGTTGAAGAAAAAAAAATTAAAAAATTAACAAAAATTAGGAACTTTTAATTTCATTGAGTTAAAGCTCTAAAATTGTGTTTAAAAAATTATATGATTTTTTTTGTATTCATTTTTTATTAATTTATTTAATTTAATGTCAACTGAAAGCAGTTGAAAAAAAAAATTAAGAACTTAAAATTTCAAATTCAAAATAATTGTTATTCAAATTCTATATTATGGATGTCTAACTGCCAATTTAAATTTATTTAAAGTAATTTTTATTTAATAATCTTAACTTTGAAATTACTTCTCTCTAATGATCTCTCTAAAAGGTAACTACAAAACTATATCTTCCACTTCATTCATTATTCGTACTTTACATATTTTCCTTTAAATATCTATTCAACTTTGTTCAGTGTCGCTCTGGAAATATCCGTTACAAACTAAACAACTGAGAATCAGTTTCAGGTAGCTCGGAAAAAGAAACCTATCAGTCAGACTTGAAGTTTCAAGCTTGAAGCTCTGATGATGCCAAATTGCTACTGCACTCTCGAGTGGAGTCGAGTCGAGACGTGGGCTCATCTTCATTTATCATTTTTAATAATAATCAAATCATAAAAGCAAAAGGCGTCAGCCTCACAGTCTCTCAGACAGACAATAGAATGGTGAATGAAGAGACTCGGCACTTGGAACTCAGACTGCAATCAGCGGCAAAATAAGGAACAAAAGACTGAGATGCTGAGCAGAGAGAAGACTGAAGAGAGAAGCGAGGAGAATTCAAATTCAACTTTGAGTTCGAAAAGTGCGCCTGGGTTATTAAAAAAGAATTTGCATAAGAGAGACAAGTGAGACAGACGAGAGAGACCGCGACACGAGTTCTCAGTTCTCAACTCAAAACCAGAAGGATTAAGCAATAAATAACTATACACAGAGAAAAATAATGCATGATTCCGGAATAAAATAAATCCGATGCGGTGTCAAAAGCTCTGTATTTCCGAAATTTCCTTAAACCAAGTACAAAATATGTGATTCAAGTACATTTTTTTATTCCTTCTCCACAAAAATATTCCTTGAGAATTTTTTTTTAATTAAATCAAATGTTTTTTAATTCCTTCTCCACAAAAATTTTCTTTGAGAATTTTTTTTAAAATAACGCAAATGCTTTCGATTTTTTTTCAATTTTTTTATGCATATTATGTCTAAAATTTTCCAAATTCTTACTTAAAAAATAAATGCTAAAAATAAGAATTTTAAATTTGAATTTTATAATAATTTTTTTGCTGTGTAAGTAATATTCTATGAAATTATATTCAAATTAGTTTGAAGTCTGCCGTCAGAGCGACCTTAACAAATGCTATAATTATGGTATAGAGTCGAATACAAAAGCACTTGAGCACTTGAAATTATGCTAAATGCCAATGGAAGAGGTGTGCTCTGAACTGAGCTGAGCTGAATCTGAAGCTGTAGTTGTTGTTGTAGCTGCCACAAAATGTTGCCTAGGTGCAACAGTGGCAGCCACAACGGCGCTCATCAATTATCCACGTGCTTACAGCTTACAGCAATTTGTTAGATGTCTATGTTAGAGATAGAAAGAGAGAGAGAGCGAGAGGGGGAATGGAGGTTACTTTTGACACCTTTTGCATGCCTCTAACAGAGGCTGGGCTGAGTTTGAGCCACCTTTGAACACCTTTGACGTGATTATAACAGTTTTACGGCTAGTTATTAATGATTCGCCTTTTCAATTCGGAGTGTTACAAAGAGGTTTCTCTCTCAGCTGCATAATTAACGCGGCCTTCAATTGGCAGCTTTTTTTTATATGTTTTAGATTTGATTTACAGATTTCTGATTAATGCGGGGAAAGTGCAAAAATTATACAAAAGAAAAAATATTATATATTTAAATATCATAAAACACAAAAAAAACTTTAAAAAATTGGATTGAGGCTAAAATTGCATAAAACTTTAATTTTATGATGTCAAAAAAATTATTTATTGTTAAGATGAATAAATTACATGATGTGCAGTGTTAAAAATTGGTCACAAAATAATATAAATATCAATAAACTATAATGAAAATTATTATAAAATAAAATGAAATGATTACAAAATTGTATTGAGATTAAAATTGCATTAAAATGGAAAGAAAATTGTTGATAAATGAGATGAATAAATTATAAAATATTTAAATATGATTTGCAATATTTTCCAATATTATCCAGTATTAATATCTAAACTTCTAATAAAATGCTAAATATCAAAATATTGCTGTAAATGATTTATATTAAATTACAAAATATAATTTATAGTTTATATATTTCCTACTTTTTTGATAAAATTTTAAAACATTCCTAAACTATTTTTTATAGAAAAGATATAAAAGAAACACATCTCTTTAAGTTTTCTTAAGAATCATTCATTATTTTTAAGCTCAACCACAAACCATTTTGATTTCATTTCGTGAACTGAATAAAAAGTGAATAAATTTTAATTGATTGAATGCTCATAAAATGGCACGAATTGTAAATTGTCGGATGGCCTTAAGGCGACTAACGAATAACGAATAAATCTACATAACGACGATGCGATACGATTGCTATCGCTCTATATAAATATATGGGGAGTACAACTATATGTATATAACATGCGATATTTATTTAAATGATATCATTTCCTGAGCTCGTTTTCGAAACACCTCGCGGCATGTTGTGCTATGTAAATTTCTGTGTGTTGTTGTTGTTGTTGTTGGTGTCCGTCAACAATCAAGTCATTTATCAGACCAACAAATATTCAAAACGTGGCCATAGAATGCTCATATTATGCATGACGGTTTCATGCCATGTCAGGTCTCTCCTCCGATAGCCCAAAAACCAACAAATATTGCGTGCAGACATAAGTAATAATTTTGTGAGGAAGAAGAAGAGAGGGAGAGGGAGAGAAGAGGAAGCAGAAGTAAATCAGGGCCAAAAGCGAAAGAGAGGAAACAGAAGTCGAGCAGACGATTGGTTGATGAGAGGCCTGGAAAATATCGCGTTGGCGTTTGTTGAACGAATGAATGACTGATAATAATGATGTTCCACAGCGCTCAGCAGGACGGAAGTGCAGCAGCAACTTGACTCAGGCAACAACAACAACAACAACAACAACAACAACGTGTCTGCTGATGAGGCTAATGATAAGTATGAAAATGAGTTCAACTCGCAGATGACACGACACAGTCCGAATAACGCCGTTTGAATAGGGCTTATAATAGGACAGAGAGAGAGAGGGGGAAAGGGAAGTTAAAGACAGGTTAAGGGGCGTGAGGAGTAGATGGTAATTTCATTTATGAATGAAGCAAAAGGCCGCATAATAAATCAAAGACACACACGATGTCAGTGCGGCTCAAAACAGGAGCGTGACCGGACAGGAAATGGAAATGAGATTGCAATATTCAAAAAATATATAAGCGAGAGTTGCACTGAATTGTTTTTAGGATATTTGAAGGAGTAAAGAGATCAATAACTGATATAAGGGTCAACTTAACATGGAATCAACATTTTAATAAGGTTTAGTTTTGATAATTTCTAAGAGTAAAAATATATTAAAAAAAAAAAGTTTTCAAACTGGACAAGTCGTAAATGCAGAATCAATTAAGAGGCAAATAATGATCATATTGACACTCCGTATGAAAATTGGTTAGGTTTTGACAAAGTTATAAGAGTTTAATGTATTTGAAAAATTCGAAAATTTTCGAAAAAAATTTAATTTTCCAAATGAAGAATATTTGCAGAATCACTCTAGAACTCCAGCTATGATCAAATTGAAAATTTGCATAAAAATCGCTTGGGCTTTGATAAGGTCATGAGAATTCAAAGCTTTTGAAAAACTGTCAGGGTGGAGTGTTGAAAAAAATTAAATTTTTTAAACGAATAAAATGTTTATGCAGAACTAATTAGAGGCGAAACAATATGGACATTTCGCAAGGAAATCGGTTCAGTTTTTATAAAGTTATAAGAATTTAAAGCTTATTTAAAACAGTTGAAAAAATATCACAATTTTTTAGATAAAAAACAAACTTGATTGAAAAAGTTATGGGCATTAAAAAAAACCTTTTTAAGTTTATTTAAATAGAAAGAGAATATTCCGAATTAAATTTTAGGAATAACATTTAAATTCCATCTCTTAATTCAATAAATCAACAAAAATATTCATTAAAAATACTTCCAAAATGTGCGTGTTACTTAAACGACTCAAACAGCCCTCGTTAAAGCCAAACTGTCAGTCGATATATACATATATGAAATAAATGTATGTATGTAAAGGTAACTTCAAACTTACCGCCAGCATTTTGCATGTTGTTGTCATCATCATTGGCATTGCTTGAGGCTGTTGTTGTTGCTGGCGCCGGCGATGTTGTTGTCGTTGTTGTTGGCGATGTTGCCGCTGGGGCTGCTGTAGTTGCTGTTGTTGTTGCTGTCGCCTCGGGCGCTGCATCATTTTGTTGTAATGCGACTAATGAGGCGGCAAAATTGACGTGTTGCTGCGGCGTGAAGCTGAACAGAGATGCATCATCATCTGTTGCTGTTGCTGCTGCTGTTGTTGTTGTTGCAATTGTTGTTGTTGCTGACGCTGGTGCAGGGGATGGGCATGGCGATGGGGCTGGCGATTGAGTTGTTGGCTCGCTTTTAATTGCTGCTGCCAGCGTGGATGTTGCTGAGGTGCAACGTTGTTGCTGCCAATACTCGGCGGTTATCAAATGTTGCAGGCTGTGCGTAGGCAAATGTTGCCCAAACAAATTGCTCAGATGTTGCAGCGGCGAGTTGTTGGCCACATGTTGCTGCAACAGTTGCTGTTGCAACAACAATTGCTGTTGTTGCAGTTGTTGTTGTTGCTGCTGCTGCTGTAGATGATGATGCTGTTGTTGCTGCTGTTGTTGCTGTTGCTGCTGCTGGTGATGATGATGTTGAAGCGGATGATGATGATGATGGTTGAGATGATTATGATGATGATAGAGCAATGTTGCTGCTGTTGTGTTGTCTGTGGCATCGCTATTGATTTTATATTTGCTTGTTGTTGTTGGCGTTGACATTGTTAGTGCTTCCGCTTTTGCCAGCTGCTGCTGCTGCTGCTGTCGTCGACTACGATTGCTGCTGCTGTGACTGTTGCTGCCGCTGCTGCTGCTGTTGCTTTGATTTGTGTTGCAGGCGTTTTTGTATTCAAGTAACATGCCGTTGATGCCGACTCTTGCACTAGCAACCTGCTGTCGATGCTGCTGTTGCTGTTGCTGATAGTAGTTTGCTAGCAACAATGGCATAATCAATGTTTACATCAACAACCGTGACAGCAGCAGCATACACCTCACCAACATAGATAGATAGCAACCACAGCAGCTACCCACATTCAGTTCGCAATTTAAATAATCGCCCTCCGATTCGTCAAGTTTCCGCTGAAACTGCCTGCAATAAGTCAATGAACATTTGAAGATATTTTAATTTAAATATTTTGTAATCTTATTAATTAGTTGCATACTAAAAATCATTATAAGTGAAAAGATTCCTTGGTGGACTGTCAATTTAAAGACAATTTTAAATTTAATATAAACATATCTATTTGTATAGCTTTATTTTTTTTTAGATATGTATAAGTGAAAAAATGTCATATGGAAACTAAATATAAAAATACATTTTAAATTTAATATTAAGTTATTAAAATTTAACTTTTTTTTAATTTCCAATTGGAAACTAACAATTTAAATACATTTTAAATTTAATATTAAGTTATTTAATTTTTAAGTTTATTTTTTGTACATTTTTATAAGTAAAAAATTTGATTTTTTGTACAATTTAATATTTAGTAATCGAATTAAATTTTATTTAAAAATTTGTATAAGCTTATTTTTTTGTGAACATTTTAAGATATATAAATAATTTGCTTTAAGCTGCTCAATAAAATTCCATCTTCCTAATTTTCTTCAACTTCTGTAATAATAATAATAATTATCAATGCAAAGTTCTAAAAGAATTTTTTCCCAATCCAATAATCACATTTTCAGCTTAAAATGTCAAGAAACTAATTAAATAAACAAAATAAAAACATGGTAAAACATTTAATTTAAAAGAAGTAGAATAAAAAGTACCCTTTGATAATAAGATGCATAGATCAAAAAAAGTTTAGTTAAAAGAAAAACAAATTAAAGTGCAAAATAAATGTTTCAAAAATTATAAAATATTTAATTTAAATCTTAAAGGTAGACTCAAATCGGTTATGACTAATCAATCACACTTTTAAGAGTCAAATAACACAACTAGAAACACACTTTTAAGAGTCAAATAATACAACTAGAATACGTGGAACCCCTTCTTTATCTATTTTTAAAAAATTACAGGGTATAAACATAGCCTAAAAATGCAATTTATGCAAACTCATTGGGCGCGCAAAGTTTGATGGACATGTGAAGTTGAAGTTGCCAATAGCTTCAGTTAATCATCTCAGACGAGTTTTTTGTCATTTTAATTAGTTCAATTTTAGTTGCGGCCTAAAAGTCGCACCCCAATACACACACACATATATTTTCACCTGACAACAACAATAGAAACAACAATGACAACAACGGTAACAACAACAAGAACAGCGTCATGACTTGACGTTGAATTATAATCAGAAAATGCCTAATCATTCCTACTTTTGTTTAGCTTATCGGAGCAATTGAAGGAGAAGGGTTGGGGAGGGCTAAGGAGGAGGGGGGAGTGGGGCGGAAAGTTGACCAAGAAGAAGAAGCTGAATTTGAGGCTGTCGACAAACGATTTGAAGGTAGCTGTGAATAAGTCAGGCAATTGAACCGAATATACATAATATAATTGCCAGGCAGTGTAAAAGAGCAACAACAACAGCAAGAAATCATTGTGATTCTTTCTGGGATACACTGTGAGAAATTTTATATTTATATAATATGATTTTTACATTTTAATAAAAGAGTCTTGTTTAATTTAATACTCATAGAGAGCTAAATTATATTAAAATTTCTAAGTTATCTATCGATATTTATTTAATAAATTATTTAATATTTAATTAACAGATATTTATTGAGTTTTAAAATTCTTTTCAATCTCTTTGAATTTGTATACTATTTAATTCATTTAATTAATATTCTACCATTGTATCTTTAACTGCCTTATATGGCAATCAAATATAATTTTTAATGATTTTTAGACTTTAACCCGTCTCTGCTATTACTTTTTTAAATATTATTTACCATTTGTCATTATCAATAAATATAACAACTATGCATATTTAGACTTTAATACAGTTTAAGCGTTATATTTAAAAAATAAAATTTTATAAAATTTTAATACATCTTTTAAACATCTTCTCAACACTTTTTTCTAAAAATTCTGTAAGTGTATCAATTGATATGGCAACTACATCTACAAAAGACGTCGCATTAAATTCCTCAGCTCAACACGCGGCTCTAGGCACAAAGTCGGCACATCGAGAGAGGGGGCATTATAATTACAAGTCATCTACCTGATGTTTTTGACCATTTAAGCTACAAAACACGAACAAAAAGCCGTCGAACAGTAGCCAAGAGAGAATGGGAGAAGAAAGAAAGAGAGAGAGAGAGAGAGAGAGAGACGGGAGCTGCTGCCAGACGGTAATCATATAAAAATAAATAATAATAATCACACAATAAATACAACTACACAAAATGGCCCAGAAGATAGCAACAAATTTCCATTCTTGTATCGACATTAGGCCGCATAATTGTTAATACCATTTAAATGTGCGTAAAACGCAGCAACCAAGTCATGTTCTATTATTACTTGAATCGGGCAGGAAGAGGAAGAGGTACATAGAGTAGTGCAGCGGAAATGTTCAGAAATGACAAGACCCATTTCTCTTTTTCAGATCTATTTTTTTGGTACTTCCATATGTATCTCAACTTAACTAGTTTAACTTTATAATGCGCTTAAATGAGACTGGGAAATTTTATTCAATACTACTAACAAAAAAAATGGGAACGAACTGTAGACTGTTTACAGTTTAAGCAGCGGAAATATTTGGACAAATAATTAATGAACTTAAATTTCCAAAATATAGTCTCTTTTGGACTATGAATCAGCTCTTCAAATACCTATGAATGTACAATATATCTAAGAAAAATTCTTAGTACTAAAAGTCAGCAGGCTTTGAATATGTTAAAGAAAATGTTAAATAATTAACATAATGTTAACATAACATTTTGAGCTGTAATATCTATAAACTTAAATTAAACCATACCTGTAAAATTTCGATTATAAAATTATATTCAAAAATAATAAGAAAAAATCAAAAAATAATTTTTCTGATTATTTTAAATACTTTGATTGTGAAAATTTAAAATAATTTGATTTTTACTAAATCGTCATAAATAATCAGGAATAATCAAAAATAATCCGAAATTATCAGAAAAATCATAAATATTTCGAAATACTCAAAAAGTTTATTTTTGACTATTATTTTTGAATAATTGTAATAATTTTAGATTAGTTTTGATTTTTTGTAATCGTAATCATACAATACTCTAATTACTAATGATTCCCCAAAGTATGTCAAGTTTAATTGAATGAAAATGAAAGATTTATGTCTACAAAAATATAATATGAATTTAAAATAATTTTTTAACACATCAATATGGGAACTTCAACGCTTTTAGCAATAATACCAATTTCATAAGCCTAAGTATAACACTGTTTATAATTTAACAAACCCAATTACCAGCAAATACCAATTACCAATTACTAATGATAATTTACAGGCCTTGTTAGCCATTGACTACTGTATGACTTGCATTTGCCTTGACGATTTAACATAAATTTATAGCGAAAATTGTATAACACACTCGATCCAAGTGTCCATAGTTATATGTAAATATTGATAAGATGCATGGACAGGTAAACAGGTAAAAAAAAGGTGTAAAAGGTGTGAGGAGCATTTGATTTGAAGACCTTCTAGAAACAACGAGGTCTAACAATGCCCCGAGGAGAGTTCAGGGGAATTGCGAGTACATATTTGTTTATTTTTAAAATGTATTTATTTGGTCAGGGTGATACATTTAGTTGGGCTTATTTATTATACATACAAAATGACAATAGAAATAGAAATACTTGTGTTTACTTTGATATTTTTAGCATGCAGCTTAAAAAATGCTAATTGAAGTTTAGTTAAAAGTCCACGTACTGCGCATAAATATTAAATATTAATTACATTTAATGCAAAACCAAACAAAACATTTGCTTGGCAGCTAGCGCCAATCGATATATGTCAAATTGTATTTAGAAATTCCAAAATCTCCGCCCTCTTTTGAATAATGGCCCGATTGGCGCCCCATTCGTTAAGTGCCAGAGCTGGGGGATTTGTTTTTGGCTTATAACGAACTTAACATAATTGACACGCCCCATCGCAATGGGGCATTAAACAATTTTGACTTAGTAACTAAGACAAATTAACCCATTTACAGTTCATCAGCTTTAGAAAATAATGCTAAACAAATTACTGATTGCCATTGGAGAACAAAAACATTAAGCAGACAAATAATATTCATAAGTAATTAGCATTGTGCCAAATTATAATGGATAGATTTTATGTAAAATAAGGAAATATATTTAGCGATGGATTGAACCTGAGGAATATGCAGGGAACTTTATAAAGCTAAGGAACAGTTGTGCTAAATTCTTAAGATCAAAAAGTGAAGAAAATAACAGAACTTATTTTAAATGTATCTATGTTCTATTTTAAAACTTTTATATGTTGAATCTAGTAAATTAGTTTAGCTTTCATCTAAGATTTCTTATACTTAGCCTACATCAAATTTAAGTCAATCTTTAATCTATCCTTTAACAGATGTATATTTTATATGATATCCAATTCTATTCTGTATCTGGACTTTTTAAAATATATTCCATAATTCACTTAACTAAATAAAATCAATAAATATCTAAAAATTTTAATTTAAGTCAATTTTTTTTATAAGATATTGTTCAATCTACAATTAATTAATATTTTTTAAGTATTTCATATATTTTAATACTTGTATTTTATATTTTATTATTGCAATTGTTTTTTATTGTTTATTTACATTAGTTTGTATTTTTTTTTTATTTTTTAATATATTTATTATTAATTTAAAATGTTTGTTTTTGTGACCTTTCTATATTGTAGAAGTAAGTTTTAGTTAACCTGAGGTCAAGTAATGTCTATAAGACACCAACAAACAACAACACACAAAACACTTGCCAAAAATGCAAGGAGCATGGCTCGGTATACAGCTGTTTCAAGAGATGCCAATCTCTATCATCAGTACCGTTTGCTGACTTGACCAGCGATCTCAGCCTAATGTCACTTTTGAGAAACCAAAACCAGTTGTGAATTTTAGGTCTCAAAAGTGAAAAAATAGCTGTGAAGCTGATCTAGCCCTTTGTGTGTTGTTGTTGCCGTATACCGAGCCATGCTCCTTGCATTTTTGGCAAGTGTTTTGTGTGTTGTTGTTTGTTGGTGTCTTATAGACATTACTTGACCTCAAGTTAACTAAAACTTACTTCTATTATTAATTAATTTTTTTTTTATTTTATATTTTGTCTCTATAATATATGTTCCCTGTCGAACCTATCTATCTTATATCTATCTTATTTGTTTCCTTAAAGTAACCTTTGTCTAGACCATCCAATCATTTTTCCGCCTTAAACCTATCAAAAAACTATCAACTTCCTGTTTTCTATCGGGGCTTACCCTTTTTATATTATGTTCGTATTTTTTGTAAGACACCTGCATCATCATCGATGTTTGACTCATTTCCATGCGATATCTCGCCACGTTCCGTAACGGCGTCATGATAACAGACCCACTTAAATGTTAAATGCTGTCCAGGTTCTGGCCAGATTTTATTGCAATTGGCTAATGAATGGCACTCGTTGTTTTCCTGTTGTTTTTTGCCGTTTCATCAATGCAACTTGTGACAGTTTTCTAATTGTTATTACTATATTTATTGTCGGCATTTTCCTAGAAAAGCACTTTGGGCCAATAAACGATAATCACATGGTTCGATCACTTATCAAAACAAACTACGTTGGAACATTTGAGTATCATGAATGAGCGAAAAACATTTATGAATCGCAAATCTATCAACTAAAAAGAAAAATATAACCATCTTAAGCAATTATATGGCTTAAAGAGAAAATTATATATAAATCATTATAAGAGGAAATTGTATACGGAAATTATATTCTAATGTTCAATTGTGCAGAATTTTGATATGGATAAAAAACTGTGGGTCAAAAGTCGTTTTATGGTATTGATAGACTGAAATTTTAAGTGAATAACAATTAAAAATATTCAAAAGAAACCATAAAACGACTTTTGACCTACAGTTTCTAATCAAATGCATTTTATTATTCTCACTCAGTATTACGATTATATGGTTTAAAGTTCATTATAAGATTTCAAAACAACTTTGTGTTGTTAAGATAGTTAAATGTGAATAGAATTGATTTTGTGGATGAAGTGAACAAAGATTCTGAAGTTAAGGCTCCAAGATATTTGAGAATTCTGAGTAATAATAAAATTCGATTGTTTTTAAATCAATTTCTAATATGTTCAAGGAAAAAGGAATTCATCTTTTTAAAGAACTAATCATTTAATTTATTGTGTACTAAACTGTCCCAACATTGGACTAAGTAATCACAGTTCACTTGAATTGTGGTCCTAACCTTGCCCAAAAACACAATTGAACAACTCAGTTTAGGCCAATTGAGTGCTAACGTGGTCAAAAGCACCAGCCCCCACACCACAATCAAAGCAATCGAAATGTTGGACTTTGATCGCAACAACATCAGCATCAGCCCATTTAAGTTAAGTTTGTTTACCCCAGTCAAATACGAAAAACCCAAAAAAAAAAAGAAAAAAATGAATAAATAATTCCAAGAAATTTATTAAAGTGGAGAGCACAATAAATGAAATCAGGTGTGTTTAATAAATTCTAATCACAAGGTTCATTTGCTAAATTCACAAATTATAGTCGATTTTTATATAAACATTATCTACTTCCGATTGGGAGTGCGAATAAGATCGAAGTAAGTGTTCAAAGTGATTAGATACTTATGTATCTTTAAATGAACCAACGGCATACAATTTGCTTATCTTAAGTAAGAAATCTACAAAGACCTCTACTTGTTTTATATGTAATATATTTCTATATTCACACACGTGTAGAGCTTATCAAACTTTGTCGCCAAGCTGCCAATTGAATGAATGACGACATATCGCTGACAAATCCACGATTATAATGTGCGCAAGTGAATATTGTGAATCATATTCAAATTACATACCAAAAACTTTGATAAGATTTCAAACTGACACGATATGAATGTCTAAAGTTTAACCATGAAATCATTGTCCAAACGCACAAGTTCCACAATTCACAATTTCATTTATTTCAATAAATGATTTAATTATGCAGAAAAAAGTATTGAGTCGATAAGATACTATTAGTTGACAAACTGAAAATGTGAGTTTTAATAAGTAATAACTATTATATGTAGAAAACTCTTGATACTTGTTTCGAGAATGGATTGATATGATAAAATATATTAAAAATTTCAGTTGACTTTTTATGGTATTTTAGAAATTATTCAATTTTTCCGTTTTTGAAATCAGAACATTCCAAAAGATATTTTAAAAATCTTACAAGAATTTATTTGAAACTTTTGAAATTTAATTAATTTTCAAGCAGATATTTCAAAATTTGGAATTAAAAAAACTATGTCATATTTTTTAATTTTAACCAATTTTTTTAATGTTATTTGGAAATCAAAATTTTTTTAACATATTAGTTATTCTTAAAATTGTATTCGACTTTTTCAGGTATTTCTAAAATTATAATATTCTTTCCTGTTTTCGGTACTTTTGTTAACAGAACATTCAAGAAGTTGTCCTTAAAATTGTACAAGAAATTATCTGAAAATTCAGAAATTAAATAAACATTTTAATAGATGAGATTTTTTTTTCTTTTAATTTTACCCAATCTTTCAAGAAATTATTAAAGAAAATTGTTTTTGAATTTTAAGCAAATTTTTTAAAGTTCTTGAAAAGCAGAAAAATATCAAAATAAATTTAATATTTTATTCAGTTTCTGTCTACAAATTATGCCTTTATTTGTATACTATTTCTAGGGTATCTCTGCTTCGCTTATGCCCTTCATAAATATAAATTGTGCTGTCAGGCAATTGATTATTTTGTTTTTCAAGTGTCAATTGGTTTTTTGTTACGAACGTCAGTCGATGATATGCAAAGTGTGCGTTAACGCACTTATTATTATGGTTGTTGTTGTTGTTGTAGAGTATCTTTTAGGCAGGGAACATTATCTGGTGCTTTGCTTTCCTCTTCGACTTCACCTCTTTCAGTTTCTAGCTGTCGTCTTATCAGTGCATGACAAACAAATTGAACTCATTTCTTTAAACAGCTTCGACGCAATTCTCAGCTATAGATACAGATACAGCTATAGCTACAGTTAAAGACACAGATACACAGATACATGCATGCATAAATATTCCAATAAGTCTCAACTTGTCGCGTTGTCTTTAACTGTTTGTCGTTGTCGTCTCTGGCTAATCAGTTCATGTACATGCAGATACCGAATATGGTAAATGGAAAGCAGGCACCAAGATAAAGATACAAAGACGGCACCGTAGAAGTATCTTGAACGTGCAACGTGTGGCATACATATAAAGCACTCACAGTGCTTACCATTTTTATCTAATTAGGCTAAGCAGCGAGGCAACAAATATTTATTATTGTACAAACAAACATGCAGTAAAATAATCAATCACTTGATCGTTACAGCAAATGGCCTGGTATCTGTATCTGTAGCTGTATCTGTAAATGTATCTGTATCTATATATGTGCTGCAGATAACGGCATTTGAATAAGGTAAGGAAATGCAGTTCACTCCCAACTACAAGACACACACACACACACACCTGGTGCAGTTATAGATACAGATACAATGACAACTTGCCTTGCACTCAATGCGTATCTGTATCTGTATCTTTTGACGCCGCGCACAAGTGTTATGCTAATAAAACAAATCGAACTTAGCTTATCAGCAAAGATACATATATGTGTATATATATTTATATATATGCCATATTTACATTAAACAAGACGACGACAACAATATTTAAAGTGTAAATCGATCGATTTTTTTCCTCCTTTTTTTTGCTTACACATTATTTTTGTTTTGTTTATTGTATTTATTTCAATTTCAATATTATTTATCACCCTTTGTTGTTGTTGTTGTTGTTGTTGTTGGTGCTGGGCACTGACTTTATGATTGGTGCCACATTGCGAAAGCCACTTCAACATTTGTGTTCGCTTAGTGTAAACTTTGCAGCAGGTACACGTACTTTCGGCTCACACTGTTTACACTAGACTTATGGCACATACTCTATAATTTCTTCCCCCTTTATTTAAGCCCCCTTCAAGTGATTCCCATCTGCGCTGTGCGCTTATAAATTTGATAGGACTTTAATTTTGTGATAAACATTTTGGCACATTTGTTTTTATCGCTTTTTTAATGGAAATTCTATGGAAAATTAATCTATGTAATACATAGTTGAGGTTCTTGAGAAATTTTCCCTACAGATTACAGGCAGCAAAACATAAACAATCAACAAATTAATATTGTTTATGGTAAGTCATATCAATCTTAAAGTAGATTTGAAATTAATATTGGAGAGCATATTATAAGATATGATTTCTCGAAACTTTATATGATAAAAGATAGATGATTAATGCTAGGCAAAAATCACAAAATTAATAAAAGTAGTAAATATTGAAACCTTTATTAAAATATTAGAAATTTTTCAATTAAATTCAGTTTAAGACATTTTCAAAAATAAAATCAAATAAAATATATGATCAAAAAAAATTGTGTGCTTGAAAATATAAAAAAAATTTTGAAAATATGTAAGCAACTCTAAATAGCGTTTAAATTACCTTTAAGAGATATAATTCCTCAGCTCAAATATATATTTTTTTTAGTTCACAACTACTAAACAAACTTTAGGCGCACTTTTCATAATTGTTTGCCAATTGCAAGGCAATTATATTCTGCAGTATCGTTGATAATTAAACAATCCAAACTCGTGAACAGTTGCGATTGTTAGTTGAAATAAACAAACGAGATACTTTAAACGATATTCGCGTTGGCCGAAAACCGTCGAAATGCCGTCGCAAAATTTGAAACTGAAAACTGAAGCTACAACAATTCGACAAGGGGACAAGTTTAAAGGCAACCGGCTGTGTCCAGGTTTGAGTTTTATTCTTTATTTTTTTGACGTGTTGTAGGCGCTGGGAACTGCGAATTGTTGTTGGTTGCAAAAACTATATATATAAAATCTAAAAAAAACGTAACGCGCGCGCGCACTTGAGTTACAAACACTGAAACTCAACTGAACGTTGTATCTTAAAGATGCGCAGATCAAAAGCGCAGTCTGGCCAAAAGCGAAACGAAACGAAACGCGGCAACAAGTTTTGCGATACAAAAGGCAAATAAACAAACGGCGGCAACTGCAGCAACTACTGGGCGACAGCAACAACAACTAAAGCAACAACAACATTGCCTTGTCTCTGTATTCGTATCTGTATCTGTATCTACACACAGACAGTGCAATGCGTTGGAGCATGCAACACGCGAGCAACACTGAGCAATTGCAACCTGTCCCCGAGAGAGAGTGATAACACAATGCGCTCTCACACTCTCTCTGCCGCTCTCCCGCTCTTTGCCAATTTGTTGCCGCTCTCACGAATACCAGTGCAAAAACTTTGCGATCACTTATTTGCTCTCTTAGGTTCCACAAAAGCTGCACAAGTGTGCGAAGCTCTCGCGCGTGACAGAGACAGCAAGTGTGGCGACACCCGCGCGCTGATTTACGTTCCACCAACGACATGAGCACACACACACATACACGCACACACACTAGCGCATTATTCAAATCAGCCAGACGCTTGTCTCGCTCGCACTTGTGTTGTGTGCGTTGTTTGCTTTTGTTTCGCTTTATTTAAATTTATGATTATCGCTGCGCGCCGTTTATGTGTGTGTGTATGTGTGTGTGTGTGTGAATTTGTATTTGTATTTGTACTTGTGTGTTTAATCCAATTGGAGGTGGAGCAGCCGCTTAGCATGCTGCGGTGCTCTTCTAGCTTTGGGCTTTGCGTATGTGCTACTTACTCATAGATACTTTATCTACGCCTGCACTAAAGGCTCAGTTCTGTACGAGTTGTGGATATTTGACGCTTTATCCAATTGGATTCGTGTTAACTGTAAACTTGTTTGCCTTAGCTACCATTGGCACAGCTCGATTTGTATATTTACAATATGTTCTTAAAGGCATAGTAATTAATTAATAGAAATAAACATATTTAATTCAGTAAATTAGTCGTTGTGAAATTTTCAGTAAAGTTACTTACCATTTACCTAATAAGTATCGTGATAAGTACAAAACTATAGTTTATTTATCATTATGAGTTCAAAGAATTATACCCCTAAAATATATTTTTGTTAAATATAATTAAGCTATAAATTACAGGTATAAAAGTCAAAGTAAAACAGTTTTAAGTAATTTTGGGAGCCTATTTTTTAAGTAACCACATAATATTTTCATAAGTGGAAGCTATATTACAGGGTCTCAAGTAATTGATTTCAAATAAAAAATAATTCACACAGACTCACTTTTACATTTTTCTTAAATTTGTTAACCTAATGGTCTTAATTATTTAGTGTTGTAACTTTTTCTAAGAACAAATACCAATTGTAATAAAATATATTATGAAAAAAAAATGTATAAGCCAAGATTTTTTTTCTTTTGTTTTATAATAAAATATGTGAATATTTTCTATTTTCATTACAATTACTTGACATACCGAAGTTAAAGATACATTCTTTTCTTAAAAAAAAAATAAATTGCTCCAATGAAAATTGCTCCTTTTATGGTCTTCTAGATACTCTCACAATAAACTCGACTCAGTTGAAGTAGTTGATCTTAAGACAAAGTCAAGTTTTGACTGATGTTCTCACGCTGTTCGATCTGAAACTCGACACACAAAAAAAATTAATCAACAATTAATCGAAGGAGATTTGAACAGAGTCAGAGACTCATCTCAGTTCAAGTTGTGGCAAGTTTTAAAATGCTCAACCGATCAGTTTTGATTCAGTAGTATAAAAAAAGACAATGCCTTTGTTGTATCTGTAAATGTATCTGTATCTGTACGCACGATCTGTGTAGATTTTGCTTTTGATTTTATCCGCTGACACAATTCCGCGAGCAATTAAGTGAATGAGCCAAGCGATTCCTCGGTGCTTCTGTGGTTCAGTGGTTCAGTGGCTTGTGGCTCAACTTTTGACTCTCAGTCTCTCAGTCGCTTGGTCAATTTGCCGTCTTGTGGCTTAAGGAAGCTGTCAACGGGTCTGCCTGTGTGTGCATAATAATGTGGCCAACAATTGTTTACCATATGCAGCGATCGATGGCATTCCAAGCTGTCCAATTGGGCTTATTAGCCTGTCGTTTGCATTTCGCGGTATTTTTTCCGCATCTCTCCGCTCTTTGTGCCACCGACGATCATCGACCAGCGACGATCATCGACCACCAAGCGGGGCAGATTGTTGGCAATTTGAATGCGTTGGCCAAATTCCATACATTGCTTACTTGGCCATTCAAATGCTGCCGACATTGTCGTCATGGCTCTTGACTCTTGGCTTTTTCTTTTGGTATTAAAACGGACTTTAAATAATCTGTGTATTTGTTCATAATTAAGATAAGAAATAATTTGTTAACGTTAATCTTGAACGTAATCAATTGAGAAAATGTGATATGTTAATGTCTCTTTTATATATCTATTTTCTGTTTCTTTCCCCTATTCTATTCCTTATTTCTCATATTCTTAAATTGATATTTTGTATCGCTCTATCTCGCTTCTACATTCTACTACATTCCTAAACGTTTTACCTAAATTAACTAACAGTTCTCACCTTTTCTTTATTTGCGTTGCAATTTTAACTGATTAGGTGTCACTTAAATTCGTCATATTTCTTTACTTCACATTCTTAAACGTTTTACTGGCATAAGCTATCTTTTCTTTTATTCTCCCCGTTTTTTTCTCTTATTCTCAGTGCCATTTTCACACGTTTGCTGTTACTTCATTTTTTGACATTTTCTTTACATCATATTCTTAAACGTTTTACTGGCATAACCTATATTTTCTTTCTTTCTCGTCGTTTCTTTCTCTTGTTTTCTTTGTCATTTTTACTCTTTGACTGCCACTAACTTTTTTCACTTGCCTTATTTTCACATCCTTCAACGTTTTACTGGCTTAACCTTTCTTTTCATTTATGCTCGGCGCTTCTTTTTCTTATTCTCTTTGCCATTTTTATTCTTTTGCTGTCACATAATTTCCTTACTTTTCTTTACATCACATTCCGAAACGTTTTACTGGCATACTTTACATTTCCCAAAAAATCTATTCAATACATCAAGTTTTTTTTTCCAACTTATCTCATATTTGATTTAATTTTCTTTCAGAGTTATCAATTTTCCAGTAGGATCTAAAATTTTTCCAGTTTTTTTCAGCGCATTCTTTGAGGCTCGTTTGGCGCTCGTTCAGCATAAAATTGCAAACACATTATTGACACATCATTATCAATCAAAGCTATGGCAATGTCTGTCTGGCTATAAGAAACGTGGAAAGAGGAAAATGCTTCCGCAAAGCTTTTCCAATGATGGGGACTCCAAGTACCGCTTGTCTTGTCTCTGAGTCTTCTCTTTTTTTTTTTTTTTTTTGTTTAATGGCCATGATTTATGGCAGAATTCTTCATAGGCGGCCGTTCTGGTTGGCCAAGTGCCACTGCACCATGAAGTTGCCACAGTAGCTGCCACAAGAGAAGTCCAAAAGAGAGAGAGACAAAGACACAAACAAACAGAGTTGCTGACACGCACAAAACTGAAAGATACTCACTCTCTTAGCTACAGATACATTTGCAGATACAGATACAATTGCTTGGCCAACTTATGCTTTATGGCTAATACGCGATGCTAGTTTTGTTTAACATAAACTGACTGATTTGATGATGGCCATTTACATGCCATAGAAAATTTCTAAGAATTTCATTTCTAATTTTTATTTAAGCTTTTACAGCACGCATTTTAATTCGCAATTATTTGCACAATTTTATGACTTTCATTTCCACATGTTAAACCAACAAAAGCTCTTAACTCAAACGCATAACTGCAATTAAATATTGTAATGGAATTTCGAATTTAAAATAGATTAATAAATGCAGCAATGATTAATGAATTGTATTTACATTTGCAAGTTAACAAGGGAATTACTTTCAACAGCATAGTTTGGCCACAAAAGTTTTCATTAATCATGGAAGCAGACATTGGGAAAATCAGCACAATTATTTATTAAATTTAATAAAAAATATCATTATAAAATACTAGTCGGCGGTGCTACAGTCGAGCGATACTCGACTGTCGGAGACCCCGTACTTATTATAAAGATATCTCAAACAACAAAATGATTTTCATACTAAGACTTAATTTGGACTGATCGTTCCTATGGCAGCTATATGATATAGTAATCCGATTTCAATCAAATTTGGTCAGTATGTATGGGACCATCTTTTATGCATATTCTGTCAGTTTGGTTGAAATATCTCAAACAGCAGAAAAGATTTTCATACTAAGACTTAATTTGGACTGATCGTTCCTATGGCAGCTATATGATATAGTAATCCGATTTCAATCAAATTTGGTCAGTATGTATGGGACCATCTTTTATGCATATTCTGTTAGTTTGGTTGAAGTATCTCAAACAGCAAAAAAGTTTTCCATACTAAGACTTGATTTTCAAATGATTGTTCCAATGGGAGCTATATGATATAGTGGTCCGATCCAAAATCTAAAACAAACTCGATCTGCTCTTAATATAGACGAACCTACATACCAAGTTTGGAGTCTCTAGCTCTTATAGTCTCTGAGATCTAGGCGCTCTTACAGACGGACGGACGGACAGACGGACAGACAGACATGGCTATATCGACTCGGCTGTTGATGCTGATTAAGAATATATATACTTTATGGGGTCTGCCACGCCTCCTTCTGCCTGTTACGCACATTTTTTTTTGTGACAAAGTTAATAGACCCCTTTACTTTTTAAAGTACGGGGTCTAAAAATGTATGCTGTCATTGTAAAAATAATGTCCAGCATAATTAAATGACATAAAATCTAATCAATTTATCTTAAAAATAAAATTAAAATTAAAATACGATGTTTTAAATTAAAACAAATATAATCTTCTTAACACATTCAGCTCTCGAGTCATTTTGCAAATTTTGAGAAAATCATTTGGGAAATTCTTCAAAACGATTTATTAAAATTATTTAAAAAATATCTGTAAAAAAGATAGCTTTGAATATTAATATTATTCCTGTACATAATTATTTTCCACATAATTAATTGCCTCTAAGCGAAGTTATCCCATCTACTTAATTATTATCTCATTTCCAATTTACCTCAAGAATAAAATAATAATACAATGTTTTTAATATAATTATATACGATCTTTAAAGTCTTCTCAACACTCTCAGCTCTCGTGTCATTTGGTAGCTGTGAAATTCACACAAAACTCTTCAAAATGGCCAACAAATATTACAGTTCACACTTTGAGCACGCAATTTGAGCCGCATTTGCAGAGAGTGCATTTATCTTGTACGCACTTTAGCTAAAGTCAAAGTCTTTTTGAGGCCATTAAGCCAAGTTAGCCAGTTAGCAATTTAGTAATTTAGCATTTTAATTGAAATTCAAATGAATGCATTAAAAGGTATTTGAAAGGGGCTGTCAGTTGTCAGTTGCTGGCACTTTTAATGAGTATCTATGGCTTAAAGGCGACTGTTGTCAAATTGCGCTATTATGCAAAAGGCAGAAAAGCAAAAGTTAAGCAACTTTAATTGTCGCAACGCAACTGCAATTGCACTTGCTAAAAAGTAAAAAGAAAAAGTGTAGACATGAAAAATACAAGGGGTAAAAACAAAAGAGAGTCTTGGCAATTAGCCTTTGGGCAAGTTAGCCAAGTTGTTGGCCGAGTTGTGGAGTTGGACCATTACAAATGAGGCGTTGGCGTGATTGTCTTTAGGCCAGACTTTTGCTTGATTATTATGATAATAATTATAATGAAAATTTCAATTAGATTTGAGCTCGCATTTTAATTGTTTTTTAAGCAAACATTTACAGTCATGTAAGTAATTAATCAACACTACTGTCGAGTGGCGCCAGAGTGAATTTTATTCAAAATTTAGTTTCAAATAATAGAAACCAGAAATCGCAAACAAGAGATATGAGTTCAAAAAAATCAAGCCTGATAAAAATTATTTAGATGAATGGGAAAATCTTAGAAATGCAAATTTAAGATGCAGGATCCTGGAAACAGGATAAACTTTTATATATAATTTAAAACATTTAATATTAACTTGTAATTTTCAATCAAAAAAATACAATTATGAAAAAAAATAGTTAAATATTAATTTTTACATAAATATAAGTAATCTTATTTATCTGAATTTTCAATAAAAAATATTAGTAAAAATTTATTTGCTTATTTTAATTTTAAAAGATAAAGTAAAAGATATTTCTCAATTTTTATTTTAAATATTAGAATTTGATCTTGAATATCTTTTGAGCCAATCTGTATATTTAAAAACTTGAAATTTCTATTGGTATATAATTAAGTCATTGAGATTAACAAAATAATTCTAATTTATTTTTATAAATTTTTATTTTGCAATGTTTCAAAATTTATTAAAACAACGAAATTATACATATTTTCATGCACAGCAGCTTTTTATCATATTATTCAAAACTTGTTTAAAATCTCAAAATGACTTTCGTTTCT